>JAXIVJ010019033.1:12500-17500 GCA_036785665.1 Chirona hameri | reverse complement strand
GCAAAGAAAACGTTGTATAATGTTTTAGACACATTAGCTCTGTTTCCGAAAATGCTAATAATCAGCTGGAACCATTCCACGTTTTTGAGGTATTCCGAAAAATACCTCGTGTTGCAACTGTTTTCAGTATCCGCATGTAGATGGCACTAGTATCCGCTTTTTGCGTTTCACCCCCGAATCTGGACTGGGCGCCTGAGCCCTGCCCGATTATGAGAACCGCCCGGTACGAGACCGCTTGGGGTGCGGTGAGGCGTGAGCGGAGGGGGAGGGGGGCGAGAGCGGGGAGACGGGTGACAAATGGCCTTACGGTCCCGCCTTCTCCAAGGGCGCGCGCTAGACGTCCGATAGAGCAGAGTGCCTCCGGCTGGTGGCCGCGGATGGCAGTGACTATGTTGACGAGTAAACTTTCCCGCAAGTGAATCTCGGATATTCCGGTAGTCTCCATTATCCCGTGTATGTGGCTGTTCAGTTATTTCCTCCATCCTCTTAATCATCATATTATAATTATTAGAATAACAACATCAATCGAAAGCACCTTCATTTGAGATAAAACACAAAAACACTTATACATACACACAGGGGCGCAGCCAGACCTTCAGAAGGGGGGGGGGCAAGCACCTGGGAGAAGCCCCCCACACCCAAAAAATACCCCTGGATATGACAAACTCTACGGATTTCGGCCACTTTATTTTGTGAGGCCCCCTTTTTAACATTTTTTCTTCGTCTACTTTTGATGAGCTGGATTGGACCAGGATCCTCAGTAGGCATTGTACTGAGCGCATTACTAATTTTTATTGTTACGTACAGGAGAGAAAACATATCTTAGCCATGACAACAGGTGGGGGTCGACTTTTGAGTGTGGGGACGGCTGAAATGACGAAAAATGTACCCCCATTTTGATACGTGTATTTAAGCCTTTGTAGCATTTTTAATGTGGATTTTCATGTTATAGTAGGTAGGTATGTACTTGTTAGTTAGCGCCGCGAAGCGGCGCGAAATTTTTACGGTTTTGCCTGATAAAACCCAGAAATATAGGCGGTGTGCCTTGTAGAGGATAATAAGCTAAAACTGATATTCATTCAATTCAGCGTTACGACGAACCGATGACGTTGACTATGGTTTCGTTATGACGATGACTACCGATGTGACGCCGCGAAGCGGCGTGAAAATGTTAATTTTAGGTCCTGGAAAACGAAATGTTAATATTGGAACCAGACCGTGAGGTGAGATGGCTTGGGGAGATGGTCCTGGCCTGTTTCGACTATTAGCTCTTCGGTCCAGCAAATTGTGCACCGCTGGAGCAGCTTCCGGGTGCCGATCTCCTCGTCTTTGCGTTCGCTTCGCCTTTTTCGGAACTCGGCAAACTAGCTAAACATGTACCCTGCTTGAAACTTAGAAGTGAATATTTTATGAAAGGAATGGGCCCTGGGGCCAGCAATTACCGCCAAGGAGAGCCTCTGCCAGACACTTAATGCAATTCTTTTCCCCATTTTCCAAATTTGTATAAGCAATTGCGAAACTTGTGTCATGCCGCGAAGCGGCGCGAAATTTTCCAGTTTTTGACACCTAGATAGCTGGATTTGTACTGCACTGCAAGGACAATTTTTACGATAAATTGCAATTTTGTCCCTCAAAAAGTGTGTGTGTGTGTGGGGAGGGGGGGTCGACCCTCCACCGCCTTCTAAAAGTGGGGAGAGTTTGCCCAGACCTCTCCCCGACCCTCCCATCGGCGACGCCCCTGGCTGACAAATATTGCAGCACACACTCCTGAGAAGAAAATTGTTTAATTGTTTTGTACTACCATCACCCCCCCCCCCCCCCCCACGAATTCAAAAACGCATCAGACTTATCAAATAACCATTTTGAAACCCAAGAAGACATTGCACCAGATGGGTCAGAGTACAGCACATTACCGCTCATTATAACCGCGTCGACCACGGCTAGCAGGCGCTCCAGCTATAGCAAGCGCTGCAGGCGACGGCTAGCAACCCCTGGGCAGGCTCGAGGGCCCCGTTCACAGACTCAATGGCCCTCTGGATAAGCTTGAGAGGGCCCTGAACAGACTCAATGGCCCCTTGGCAGGCCGAGAGGCCCCTAAGCAGACTCTAATAGCCCCTGTGCAGGTTCGAGAGGCCCCTGAACAGGATCAATGGACCATTGGGAAAGCTCGAGAGGCCCCTGAACAGACTAATGGCCCCTAGGCAGGTTCAAGAGGCCCTTGAAAGGACTCAATGGGCCCCTGGGCAAGTTCGAGAGGCCCCTGGGCAGGTTCGAGAGGCCCCTGAACAGACTCAATGGGCCCCTGGGCAAGCTCGGGAGGCCTCTGGGCAGGCTCTAATGGCCCCTGGGCAGGTTCAAGAGGCCCCAAAACAGACTATAATGGGCCCCTGGCCAGGCTCGAGAGGCCACTGGGCAGGTTTGTTGGGCCGTGGGTGGGCTCAATTGGCCCCTGGACAAGTGGACATGCTCTAGAGGCCTCTGGGCATGTTTTTGGGGCCCCTGAGTGGGCTCAATGGGCCCCAGGGCATGCTCGAAAGGTCCCTGGGCATGTTTTTGCACCCTTGAGTGGGCTCAATGGGCCCCTGGACATGCTAGAGAGGCCCCTTTTTGGGCCCCTCGGTGGGCTCAATGGGCCCCTGGACATGCCCAAGAGGCCCCCTGGGCCGGCTTCGAAAGCCCTTCAGTGTCTCTGAGGGCCCTTGACATGCACCAGAGTGACCCTTGCCTGGTTTGAGGGCTCCTCTGTGACTTTTTGAAAGCCATTTAGCTAATGCAAATGGTATCTGGGCCAATCTCGACGGGGCCCCCTGTGACCCGTAGGGGGGGGGGGCAATTGCCCCCCTTGCCCCCCCCCCCCCCTGGCTGCGCCCCTGCATACACAGAAAATGCTAACATAGAGTTAATTGGCGACAGAGACTCTTCTCCTCTGGTATTACCAACCTATCACACGCTGTCGGCGGCCGTAGATGATGCAGTCACCTGGCTGAACTTTGGGCGCTTTGAAAGGAACGATTTCCATTCCCTGTATGGCATACTCCTGCACTTTCTTGGATCCACAATTTCCGGCAGAACGCACTCATGGAAAAACTCCCAAACGCGCTTCAGCTTCTTTTCGAAGAAGTCCTGGTCAAATTCTATGCGGTCGCATACTGACTCTGTTGGTGACCATACAAAAAAGTCGCAGAAGCGAGCGCCAGTGCAGGCCAACTGGCACCGAGCCTGACTATAATATTCGTGTGTCTTTTTGAGACATTTGTTTTTGTCTAGGAAAGTTCCTTTTTCTATGAGATCACACAGATTGGCATTCTCAGCGTTTTTCGGACATTTCACATGGGTGTAATGCATATGGCCTGCAATTAATATAGCCTGCAATTGATATAGCCAGCTAATTTATATAGCAGGCAAGCGTGGTGGACGTGGCGGGCGGTGGCGGGGCGGTGGCGGGGTGGGCGGTGGCGGGGCGTTGGGCATGGGCGGTGGGCGTGGGCGAGTCATTTTTGATCGTTGTTGTATCTCAAAAAGTTATCTATATTTTAAGTTAATATTTTCAGGATTTCTTAATCTGCCCCAATCCCCATAGCGTACAAACAAAATCACTCAATTCGAATCACTAGAAGTAGGGGTGGGCGTTAATGGGTTAACGTCGATGTCTTGTGTCTTAGTCTTTTGTCGTCAGTTTGTCAGTCATCTCGACACGCGCCACATCCACCGTCGGCAACGAATGCCATAGCGAGTGTGTGTCCGCGGGATATAGTGTGAACGCGAGGGTACGATCGTGATGCGATAGTCGGACACCAGACTCCAGATGGGGTGCTTGGAGGCCATTAATAACCCTGACACCTAGCGGGTGAAGGAGAAAGTTATACCATGCCACATCCACAAATAGGTGTCAATACAGTCGCGAGAAGCACACCCTTAAGTTAAACGTACTATTTCGGCGTCCAAAAATACCTCTGCAGCGTGACCTTGCAAAAATGTCCGAGGCTATAACTCGAAAACCTGAGGTCAGATTGAGCTAATATTGCCACAGCTGAATTCAGGACCAAGATAACCTGTATAGACCAATTTTGAACAAAAAGTGAGAGATGAGGGTGAGTTCGACTTGTCGATTTGTCGATTTGTCGTGGAATGCCCCCATTCATTTATGGCAATCCGCAATAGTACATTAAATTGACTTACCTCAAGGGCTTGATAATTGTTTTGTTTATATCTTTCTTGAAGTACCTGCCCAGTTCGGGCCTAGATCGGGCACTCCGAACAAATTGTTTGAGCTCGGATCGTCCAGAGGAATATAAGTTACTGAATCCCAAGTATTGTACATCCCGACAGTCTCCAGTGGGATCGAGATCGCCTCCGCTATAATACACGTGTGTTGCACATCATCCCTATCACGATAATACGATCAAACTCACAATTCCATATATCACACTCACTATCTTCCCATTTTCTCATCTCCAGGCTCTTATTGCTCTTCCAATGAGCAGAAGAAAAGCAGATGCTGGTATTAAAAAACTTGGCGCCATCCGTGCCAAAATATAGACGGTAGTAGATTATAGATTAAGAATATGAATTCATTAAAAGCCAGTCGACATAAGAATAATGCACCATTGCATAGAACTTACACAGAGATTCCGTAGCGGAAACCCAGAAGCCATGACTTACGCCCTCAAACAACTGTTGTGACCTTGATCGTATTTGTTATCACGTTATCATAACCAACTCAAGCGATACCTATACAAGGTTGTCATTACAATGCAGAGACATCTGAATTTCGACGACATGTACTCAAAATTATCAGCTTAGTCTTCGGTTGGGGTTATACCAGTGGCGTCGGCACAAAATTGTAAGTGAGGTGCCGGCAAGGTGTTTGGGGAGGGGGTAGCCAGTTGTTTGGTCCCCCAGTCCCATAGGGCTACTGTAAACTCCTGTGAATCTGGGGAGGGCGGACTCTGTCCGGAGCGATCCTGGGGGTCCGGCTTCCCAGCCCCCCCCCCCCCCCC
>JAXIVJ010019033.1:0-7500 GCA_036785665.1 Chirona hameri | reverse complement strand
TTTGCCTGTGTCCAGCCCGCCTCTGTGTGACCGCATCGTTTGCCCTGTGTCCGGCCCGTCTCTATGTGACCGCATCGTTTGCCTGTGTCCGGCCCACCTCTGTGTGACCGCATCGTTTGCCTGTGTCCGGCCCGTCTCTATGTGACCGCATCGTTTGCCTGTGTCCGGCCCGCCTCTATGTGACCGCATCGTTTGCCTGTGTCCGGCCCGTGGTTATATCGCTCAGCATGCCTCCAATGTGAGCCACAATACTAACTGTCGTCTGTCAGTCTGTGAAGCAGCGCTGGCCGTCGTCTGTCAGTCTGTGAAGCAGCGCTGGCCGTCGTCTGCCAGTCTGTGAAGCAGCGCTGGCCGTCGTCTGTCAGTCTGTGAAGCAGCGCTGGCCGTCGTCTGCCAGTCTGTGAAGCAGCGCTGGCCGTCGTCTGTCAGTCTGTGAAGCAGCGCTGGCCGTCGTCTGTCAGTCTGTGAAGCAGCGCTGGCCGTCGTCTGTCAGTCTGTGAAGCAGCGCTGGCCGTCGTCTGCCAGTCTGTGTCCCGGTGCTGACTCGTCTCCCCTCTGCCCAACAGTGTACCATGGCGGAGCAGGGGCAGGGGCGGCCCCAGCAGCGGCCCAACACCCTGCAGCTGACGCGTCCTCGGCCGGCCAGCGTGCACTCGCCGATCGCCGACTTCGCCAGCAGCCTGGCCGAGCGACTGGTGAGCACCGCCGCGGCGGAGGCGCGCCACCAGCAGCCGCCGCCCTGCCGGCCCGGCCACGGCCGCTCGCTGAGTCTCCAATCGGCCGGGCCCGCCGCCGCGGCCGCCGCAGGTGCGGCCCCCGCCACCAGGTGCCTCATCAGCAAGCTGGGCGACGCCGACCTGGACACAGAGCCGGCGCTGTTCAGTCTGCAGCGCGCCGCGCTCGACGAGCCGCTCCACATGACGCTGGAGGAGGTGCGCCGCTCCGTTTGTGAGTTGCCGGGGGCCGCGGCCAGGCCGGCAGCCGACTCACCGCCGCTGCCGCTCCCGCCGCCACCCCCGTCCCCGCCGCCGCCGCCGCCCGTGGCTGGGGTGGCGCAGGAGTCGGGAGTCGGGCGGCGGCCATCGCTGCCGCTGCTGGCGCCCGGCCGCGGGCTGCGCTGTGCGCCGCTCTCGCCGCGCCGTGTGCTGCAGAGCCTGGCGCGCGTGCGGCAGGACCTGCGCCAGCTGCTGACGCCGCGCCGCGATCGTCGCCCGGCCGCCGCCAGCGCCGCCGAGCCGCGGCCGCCGCCGCCGCCGCCTGAGACGCCGCTGCCGGAGCGACCGGAGGCGGCGGCGGCGGCGGATCAGGAGCAGGAGCTGGAGCAGGACGATGATAAGTACCTGGATGGCAGCGGCATTGAAGACCTGGAGATGCTGGGAATCACCGAGGGGTGGGGCCCGTCCCCCGCCCGCCGCGGCTCCGCCGGACCGGCAGACTTCGCCACCATCATCGAGAAGGTCAAAGATGTGAGTATTGAATATTTAAACTCTTGTGTAGCGCGTAGTGATTTGTGAATAGAGGCTCGCTTACTCCATGCCAATGTGTAAAAAAAAAATGTTAAAGCTATGTAAATATTGTTAGGAGTGCTTAGCGGAAGCCCCTCTGGTAGGTTTTCGTGAAGTTTTTAATGTTCTAAATCAAAGTTATAACACCAGTAAGGCGCCGTAGTTGGCGAGGAACGAGCGAGCGCGAAATGTATCGTGAATTTCAACCCGATCGAGCAAGTAGTTCCTGAGATACAAAAAAAGGTGCGCACGTGCAGAGGCACTCCCTGCGCACGTGCAGAGGCACAGAGGCACCCCTGACTTGTGGAAAGGCAACGGCTGAGAGGTCCCTAACCACACACTAAATTAGAACGCAATCGGTTCAGCCGTTCCTGAGATATACAATAGTGGTGTGCACGTGCGCACGTGCAGAGGCACCCCACCCCTGACTTGTGGAAAATTGGTGGCTGAAGGGTCCCTAACCACACACCAAATTTGCACACAATCGGCTCAGCCGTTGCAGAGTTGTTGCGAGAAAACACTTTTCAACACGCGCCACGCGCAGTGGTAGTCACCCACATGAGTCGGCACCGGTCTCAAACAGGGTAGGTTGGATGGGCTGCTCAGCAAAGAAGTCAGCATGTCAATCGGACGTGTGGTTGCAGAGATATTAGCTTCTCAAAAGCGTCGCCACGGGCCGGGCCGGGCCGAGCCGCTCATATTCAGATTTTTTCCCATATACCACGGAAAGACGAGCGAGCGCTTCGCGCTCCCTCGTAAATGCGTTCCAGCAGAAATAACTGATCAACTGTTATTGGGTGTCGTGTGACCTTCATAATCGGTGCAGCTGCACATACTTATTGTTTGTAATCATTTGCCAGTCAATGCTTGCAAATGTGAACACTGCATTTTGGCTTTGAGCGTCATAACTTGGTCTGTTTTATTTCAGTAGTTCGTTCGTTTTCGTTCGTTCAAACAGTTGCTGCTCTAACCTGACTTGGCCTGACCTGACCTGACCCTGTGATCTGCAGTGCGGCTGGTACTGGGGGCCCATCAGCTGCTCCTCTGACCTGACCTGACCTGACCTGACCCTGTGATCTCCAGTGCGGCTGGTACTGGGGGCCCATCAGCTGCTCCTCTGACCTGACCTGACCTGACCTGACCTGACCTGACCCTGTGATCTGCAGTGCGGCTGGTACTGGGGGCCCATCAGCTGCTCCTCCGCTGAAGCGATCCTGAAGAGCGAGCCGGACGGCTCCTTCATCGTGCGGGACAGCAGCGACGACCGCTACATCTTCTCCCTGACGTTCAAACTGCGCGGCCTGATCCGACACGCGCGCATCGAGCACAACAACGGTGAGCCACGTGGGATGGGCTGGCTATTAAAGCTGGCTATTCAGTGTGTTTGGTGTTATTGGTTGCTTCTAGCTGACAAGTTTTGTCTTTGTTTTGGGTAATTGCCCTCTGACCAGACTTATCTGCCGTCTGAATTATAAGGCACTGAGTGCATCTGCCTGGGTCCGTGGCGCCGAGTCGATTATTGGATAGGATCTTTATTGTCGATATTGATATCCTCGATGGTGTCGATACCGCTCGTCATTGCACCTGCTGTAATTTATAGCTTATCACAACCATAGGTGTACCCAGGGGGGGGGGGCAAATTGGGGCAATCCACCACCCCCCTGAAAGTCCGTACGTGCTCCCTTTTATTCGAAAAAATGAATGATTTTTTTTTTGGAGATAATTTTTTTGAAAATATGCTCCTCTAACAATATAGTGGGCCAAATCCTGGATTTTTTTGGTGGGTACCTTATGCCCCCCCCCCCCCCCCCCCCGATCAAAAATTGCCCCCTCTTGGAGTGAGTCCTGGGTACGCTACTGAACAGACTGGGCAGGCAGTCTTAACTATAAACGATTTGGAAATAGCAACAATCCCCCATCTCGTGTCGGAAGCTGCCTTTAATTGGATGGGAAGTCGACTGTTTTATCACCACGCATCCACGCTACGTGACTCGCCTCAAAACTCCCACTCCCACTCCGCCAACATACAACCACACAATCCAATTTTATCCGCTCCGTCCCTGCCCCCCCCCCCCCCCCCAGATGTATTAACTACGCTATAGAAACATTTATGTACCTCTGTGACCAAAACTCGATCCGCCTTTTGCATGTTTGTGAGTGATTGCACGGCCAAATTAACATTGAGTGCGTGGTTTTTCTGTGGATTGTTTCGACCTCGCGGCATTTTACCTTCATTTATTCCGTCAGGGTGAATTATTTCTCTTAACTAGCTATAAGCCGTAAAAGACAATTATTCAGTGCATATCATCATTCAAAAACAAATCACATCAGACTTAAACCCTATCCGCCATTTACCGTTGAATATCACGAATGAAATAACAAAAAAGCTAGTGGAGCAAGTTGACTGGTTCTTATCTAAGCGAATGTGCACGATTATTTCGTGATATATTGTATAAACTTGTGTTACACTTTATGCGATGCTCAGTATGACCCCTTGATTTAAACTCATTTCGTAGTTGAATACCGGAAAAGTTGACAGGGTTTTAATTTCGTGAACCTATGTTAACCCGCGACTTACTGGGGGTGGGCTATTGTTTGCCCCCCCCCCCCCCCCGTTATTTTTCAATAACTCAGAAACTAACAATAGTATAGTCACCAATCTGTCAGTACCTTCTCTCACATCAATTATACACATGTTGGCCAAAGGAAAAAGATGAGGTTATGGACGCCAGCAAAGGGTTATATTGAATGGGTGCCAATCACAATGGAAGGAGGTTCTCAGTGGGGTTCCACAGGGCTCAGTCCTGGGCCCATTGCTTTTTATAATATTTGTGAATGCAATTGAGAATAGTATAGATAGCAAAGTCTTGAAATTTGCAGACGATCTAAAAGTTGTCAGGATTATTAGAGGAAAACATGATCAGGATGTTCTTCAATCAGATCTGGACAAGCTAGTTGAGTGGTCTGAAGCATGGCAGGTGAAATTCAATTTGAGTAAATGTAAGATTATGCACGCAACATAGGTATAGCAGTAGGGTTAGCAGTAAACATAGGTATGAAATGGGTGGGCAGAAAATGGAGCAGATTGAAAAGGAAAGAGATTTAGGTGTCGTGGTAAACAATAGACTATCAGCGTCAGACCAGGTTGTAGAAGCTAGGAAAAAGGCGCTTAGAATGCTAGGGGCCATTAACAGAAATGTTTCCTACAAGAGTGAAAAGGTAATAACAAAACTGTATTGTGCATACGTTAGACCACATTTGGAGTATTGTGTACAAGCCTGGTCTCCAACATATGAGAAAGATTGCTGGTTGTTAGAAAGAGTTCAAAAAAGGGCAACAAAAATGGTTAATTGTCTTGGTAGTTTACCTTATGAAGATAGATTAAAGAAATTGGGTATGTTTTCACTTAGATATAGAAGGCTAAGAGGAGATCTAATTGAAGTCTTCAAATTTGTAAATAGTCAGCATTCTGGATATTTAAAGGGTATGTTTGAGTTCAATAGGGAAAATCGAGGTAGAGGTCATCAGCATAAACTCATTATGAAACAAAGTAGGACTAGGCTACGACAGTCATTTTTCAGTAGAAGGGTTGTAGGACATTGGAATATGCTACCAGGGGATGTCGCTGATGCAGTGACACTTGCTTCCTTCAAAATTAGATTAGATAAATACTTTACAGAGAAGGGATTAGTTCATAAATACTCGTGGGATTAGCCTTCTTTTATGCAGGTAGAGTAAGGTGATTTGAAGGGGCGAGACTGGTGGAAGGGGGGGGGGGGTGGGGTGCAACCTCGGATGGGCCCAAGAGGCTCTTTGCTGCACTTTTCTTTTATGTCTTTATGTCTTTATGATAGGTCACCCGGGAATGACGTCAGAGTGACGTCATGTTCTTCGGTTTTTGTTGAAAAATAATGGTTTGCGGAAAACGCCGTCAAATGTACAATGTTTGAGATAAATGCAATTGTCTTAAATCAAATTACTGACAATAGACCGGGCTATCAAACTGTCATCTCAGATTTTTCAGTTTTTTTATTCAAAATTTTGAGAAATCCAAATACATCCTTAATTATTCAGATTGATCCATTTGAAATTTTGACTTTTTGTGACCTAACCTTGACCTGAGCACTAACTTCACTTAACCCTCGCCTTACGGGAGCTTTTTTCACCTTCGCCCTACGGGGGGGGCCTGCCAGCCCCCCCCCCCCCTGTTAACTTCAGAACCAAGCAACTTAGAGCAATGCGGTAAGAACCAGCATGTTGCCTGTCATGAGAGGAATCTAACAGTATGCGATGTTCAGGTTTCAGGTCAACGGGTGACCTTCCGGGTCAAGTGAATTATCTCGGATTTACCATGTCCTGAACAGTGATTTTGCTCTTCAGAAAACCTCAAAATTAGAAATTGATAAATTTAAATAAAAAGGCATGTTCCTAGACCAGTTTTAGCTCAGAAATACAGAAAATATCATTATTTGTTCGTATCTTGTCAAAAAAGTATAAAAAACCGTTTTTTTAAAGACGTCATCAGTTTCTTACACTTGGGAGCCATCACTCAGTCAAAAATGAAGATATTGCTTTGAAATTTGGTATGTGTATTGTCCATACTCGGTTCTCTCACATATATTCAGGTTTTTCTAACATCTTTGAAAATTTTGATTTTGTGGGGATTTTCCCCCCCAAAAAAAGTGTTTTTTTTTATTTTAGGGGTCAAAAAGCCAAAATTTTGCAAATCCGAGATTGCCATTTTAAAGAGAATGCCATTTTGTATCTTTGGTGAATTGCGTTTGCAATTTGTTTTAAAACTCTGTTTTGGACGATTTTTCAAATATTTCTTTTTTTTACCAACATGTCATCAAAACATGATTATCTCCCAAACTACTCAACAAATTTCAATTAAACTTTTACAGCATGCGTATAATTGTTGTAAACTCGGCTACCGAAAATTTCAGCAAGATGTGCCGCATGTGTAAAAAGTTATTCAAGAAAACCTCAGGGGTGCCTGTCAGCCCCCCCCCCCCCCCCCCCCCCGTAGGGCGAGGGTTCTTCACTTAAATGAGGTTAGATGGTAAGATGACTATCACTATCGAATTATACGTGTAAAATAGCCTATACAACATGTGTCGCATGACTTACGTAGATCTTCTGCGCATGGGGACCTTTTGTGACCTGCCTTGACCTTGACCTTTGCCAACAATCTCACTTTAGCTCATGTGAGATGTGTATTATACCTTTGGGAGTACTTTGGGTGATCATGGTCGCAATCAAAGGCTTTGGATGGAAAGTATGGCCCATAAACTCAAATGCCTCTATTTATAACTGTACCCCGACCTTGACCTGATCTGACAGCAATTCGATCATTTGGAGTACGCTTTAGATGCGTCTTAACCCTATTACCGGCAGGCTCCTTTCTACTCCTATTAGCGACAGGGGGGATCATCAGAGACTGAAAGAAAAGACGGTAGCCGAAAGCAAAAACGGGCCCTGGAACCGCTTCTGTTAAGGTTAGGAACTCAAAATTTCGACTCCATATGCGGAATTCAATTCTAGGAAAAGTCCCAAAATGTCATGGGTCTTCTCCCAGCCGTTCGGGAGATATCTGCGAAAAACTTGAGGGCTGGGCTGAATCTGCCCTCCCCAGCCCCCCCCCCCCCCTGCCGGTAATAGGGTTAATGTGAGCTTTCGAATGCCGCCTTGCGCGTCTCGCTGCAATCATTAGTTCCGGCGATAACGATAACGACAGTCAGAGCCATCTATTGGCAGGCCGACGAACTATTCCCGACCGGCTATTTCCCAATCTGACACACCATGTGTTTGAAGCAGGCGGCGCGCCCTGGAACCAAAATATCACCACCACCACCACGAGCATCATCACCATCATCATTATCGTCCTCATCAGCACCAGCATCATGTTCCCATTCCTGCAGGTAACTTCAGTTTCGGCGGGATGCACAAGTTCCGCAGCAACACCATCGTCGACTTCATCGAGAACGCCGTGGAG
>JAXIVJ010019032.1:0-21124 GCA_036785665.1 Chirona hameri | reverse complement strand
GTGGGTTTCTCTTGTCCATGACTACGGCACATCTGCTCGTAGTGGTTCAGCCCACCACATTTTATGCATGTCTTGTTTGAAGCTGGACAGTAAGTCTTCCCAAACAGGTGGGATCCACCGCAGTACTTACAGTTCTTCAGCATGGTTTGATTTTTTCACCTGGTGTACATGTTCTTGTTTGAAACCAGTGAGTTGCTGCTGAGATATCTCAGCAGCCTTACACATTGCGACACATCTTGTCAAGTCCAGCTTTGGCTCTTGTAAGAGCCTCTTGCGGAGGCTGTCGTCCCGTATCCCACAAACAATCTTGTCCCTGATGAGATCGCCCTGCAGGTTGCCATACTCACAGGTTGCGGCCAACTGCCTCAGGGAGGTGAGGTAGGTATCAAAACTCTCCCACTCTGCTTGCACTTTTTGGTTGAATGTGTATCGTTCAAATATCACATTTGTGCTGGGGACGCAGTGCCCCGTTCACTGTTCGATGATTTTAGTGAGGTCATCCCTATCTTCCTCTCTTTAAAAGGGTATACTGTTATGGACTTCCAGAGCATCAGGACCACTATATGAGATGAACTTCGCTACTAGGTATTTAGCATGCTTACTTGGGAGGTCTGTTAGAATTGCATGAGCATCCCATAATTGCTTCCACATTTTCCAATTTTTGGATAGGTCCCCCTGCATCTTGAGGGGTGGTGGAGGAGGGCATTCAGTCATCTTGATTTGTTTTCAGAATACATGTGATATTTCAATGTATGAACGTATGTTTCCTCACGGGAGATGAGAATGTGCGTCGCATTTACCGCAAAAATTACATACGCGAACTTAGACGGTAACTTAATGGTTTTCAGAATATATTCAGTGTCGTATGCGTTTTAGACATAAGAATGCGTGGATAATTAATCTTCTGACACCATGTAACGGTTCCTGTCACTGGGTGTACGTCGTATATATATAAGACAACACTCAAACCGTAAAGTAACTTCTATTCTTTAGACGGAACAGCCACGCCACCCAGGTTGCGTTAAAAGTTCACATGTTTACAATGCATCACAAGTGACGTCACAGGTGACCAATGACATGCACGCAGCCACAGGCTATTCGACAAGGTGCCCTAGAATTTGTTGATTTGGGTGGGAAATGTCACCCAACTGTGACTAATTTGTCATTCTCACTCCTCATTTTAGGAGTTAATTTTCCACTCCAAAATTATGAATTGTGATAATGATTGACGTAAACATTTAATAAAGTATATGATTTCAATAGCAGCTCCTGCTTTGCATATTCAAAACGGAAGTCAATATTGTATATTCTACAGCAAATGGTACAACATGGTCTCATGGTCTCATGGTCTTTTTTAGCTTGAATTTTCCACTCTGACACCCAAGCAAGAATGGAATTTTGGGACACTGGGTCCACAAAGAAAACTTCTACTTCAGCTCAGGCTTCATGGTGTTTGTTTCAGGTGATCCCATATAATTGATATAATACTATTTGGTTGAGTTGGTACTATTTGGTTGATTTGGTCTTAGCATCATACTGATATAGCATCATATTTTCTGCTTTCACTTTGAGAAACGCAATTTCCTTTTAATTAGAAAAGAGCAAATGTGGTTTCAATTTTCTCAACAGGGGAGAAGGGGTAAGTTGGTAACTAAAGACAAGCAAGTTTTACATCTTTGGTAGTGGAATTTCTGCAATCAGTACCCAGTCAAGGATACAGTTGTTAATTTCCTGGAGAACAAACTCATCAATGACACTACATGGTTTCAGAAAAGTCAATTTCTATTTGACTTATCCGTGATAGAGTTCCTTCCTATATTTTGTCACAGAAAGTCATGATAATGGAAACCATGTTGATGCTGCATATCTGAATTGTAATACACACCTAAGCTATTGAATGAGGTACCACAAATAAAACTTCATGGCCTTTCAGGTGATCTTTCAAAATGGATATAATAATAGCTTTCTGGCATTCAGCAAAGGGTCATACTGAGTTATTCAAACTTTTCATTTCAGCTCAGCATTTTACTCGGGCGGGACTTGGGCAGCTTGGGCAGGATGAGCTTACCACAAATACAGCCCAAGCTGCTTGGGAAGAAGCCAGGCTAGCCTGAGCGCAAAGGGCATGCTCAGGGGCAGGCGGACATACTAGAGTCGGCCCTGGGCCCCTGGTTGGGCACTGCGTGGGCCCACACTATTCGTCCCAGCTATGCCTGGGCTTGCCCGAGTGGGGTCCAGTCGGGTTTAACTGTGGCTCTGATTGTCCTCCTGTGTCATACGCCAAGCAGCGGTGGGGGTTTGCCTAAGTCCAGCCCAAGCAGATACTCGGGCTTGCCCAGAAGAAACCCGATCAGGTCCCACACGGGCATTGCTGACTGGGTTGATGGGCTGAAGTCCTTCGTGCTTGTTTTGTGTGTGCTTGTAGATGTTCTTCAGTATTTTTTCTTCTCATTTTCTTTCATTTAATTTGTTCAGTACCCGACATTCTTGATGTCCACATCCCAGGTTCCACAAACACAGTTGCGTCTTATCCTTTATCACCTCCTCTTCAAATAAAATAAACCAAATCAAGTAAAACAAATAACGTGACACCAACTTTCAAAACCGTCGACCCCACTGGGCACACATCAAGGTATTGCCAGCTAGCTGCCATATGTAGTTCAAAATGCACAACTGCTACTACGTTCGGGCGACGACCACGACGACCACCGGTCGCCGTTTCGTTGGCATTTTCGGGCCCATGGTATGCCATTGGTTTAACACTGTGGTGGCCAGAATAGCGCCGTCCTATGCCAACGGCCGCCCGTAGTAGAAAAGGGTTCGTAGAAGATAGTTGTTTTTATTAGCATTGAACCGTTCATCCGTAGTAGAAGTTTTGCACTGGGAAACAAATCATGCAATTAAATACAAATGTATCTCATACAGTGGCATAGGTACTAGAGCTGCCACTTTATCACCATTGTTCGAGTCCGACTTGTGGGACTATTATTGAGTTAAAATACATTTTGATCTGATCTTGTCTCGTGTGGTTCTGGTCGCCACTTTGAGCATCCTTGGTCAACGGCTGGTCGCCGACGCCGTTGCCAAGGTGGGTTTTTTATTAGCCCTGGTTTTGTGATGGGTGGGTTGACTCCTTGTGAGAGGTCACCTGAGGTGAACAGGCGCCAAGTAGGTACAGGTAAAATATAGCGCGGTTCCCTGTTCCCACTTGTTAGAGGTGACATAACTTGTGCTTGCATGTGTCATAGCTTGACCTGATTCTCTACAAGCATTCATTTTGAGTTATGTTCCTTGCTATTTTAAACACCTCACCTGACGTAATAATGTCGTAATGACTCTGTCGTAATGACATGACTGTCGTAATGTCGTCTATGACTCACCTGCCGTGTTTGATTGAGCGGTTTGAATCTAACAGTATGTAGTAAGGATGTGGCTACCTACAATTATGTTATCACTGATTTTTGGTAGATCAGTGACCTAAGGTCAGATCAGATTCTTGACCTTCCAATTTTGTCAATGGGAAAACAAAATACTTTCTATTCTGAGGATAAACATTAGATCAGAACAATTATTTAAAAATCATGCCATCATGAACCATTCTTGATGACGCAGGTACAATTTTTCTTCTTGTCAGTAACTCTTAAAAGGTCAGCCGAGTTCATTTGAGGTCACCAGGACTTTTTGTGAATAGCTCTTGATGGAGTACAGATATAGACGTGAGACCGACATCACTGTGTTTGTCTCGATTTGTCTCGTCGAGAAGCGTACGACAGTCTGTAACATGACATTCGTGGGTCACCGTATGACCTTGAATGACCTTGACCTGAGGTTAAATTTTACGTTTGACCTAACGCACTCATGAATATAATTCGAAGCGACTTGACGAGACGGACTTGGTGATGTCAAACAATTGCTTTATCTTTAGCTGGCAAAACAAGTTATTAGCCAACAACGTTTGGGCAAAGAACATCCAGTGTGACCTTCGATGACCTCTGGAGCCTAAACTATTGACCTGATCTATAATTGGAGGGCACCGCAGTGATTGCATTTCTCAAGAGCTTCCATTCCTTTTCCTGCTTGTTTCTAACTATCTTGTTTCCCGATATATTTTGTGAAACCTACATATTAGCCGTCTACGTCTGGACTTCACTTTAATTGACTGTACGCGGTTAGACATGTGCAGCTTCACGGGAGTCATGTGCTGCTGCACGGGAGTCATGTGCAGCAGCACGGGAGTCATGTGCACGGGAGTCATGTACAGCTTCACGGGAGTCATGTGCAGCTTCACGGGAGTCATGTGGAGCTTCACGGGAGTCATGTGCTGCTTCACGGGAGTCATGTGCAGCTTCACGGGAGTCATGTGCAGCTTCACGAGAGTCATGTACAGCTGCACGGGAGTCATGTGGAGCTGCACGGGAGTCATGTGCAGCAGCACGGGAGTCATGTGCACGGGAGTCATGTACAGCTTCACGGGAGTCATGTTCAGCTTCACGGGAGTCATGTGGAGCTTCACGGGAGTCATGTGCTGCTTCACGGGAGTCATGTGCAGCTTCACGGGAGTCATGTGCAGCTTCACGAGAGTCATGTACAGCTGCACGGGAGTCATGTGGAGCTGCACGGGAGTCATGTGCAGCAGCACGGGAGTCATGTGCACGGGAGTCATGTACAGCTACACGGGAGTCATGTGCAGCAGCACGGGAGTCATGTGCAGCAGTACGGGAGTCATGTGCACGGGAGTCATGTGCAGCTACACGGGAGTCATGTGCAGCAGCACGGGAGTCATGTGCAGCTTCACGGGAGTCATGTGCAGCAGCACGGGAGTCATGTGCAGCAGCACGGGAGTCATGTGCAGCTTCACGAGAGTCATGTGCAGCTGCACGGGAGTCATGTGCAGCAGCACGGGAGTCATGTGCAGCTTCACGGGAGTCATGTGCAGCTTCACGGGAGTCATGTACAGCTGCACGGGAGTCATGTGCAGCTTCACGGGAGTCATGTGCACGTGAGTCATGTGGAGCTGCACGGGAGTCATGTGGAGCAGCACGGGAGTCATGTGCAGCTTCACGGGAGTCATGTGCAGCTTCACGGGAGTCATGTGCAGCTTCACGGGAGTCATGTGCAGCAGCACGGGAGTCATGTGCAGCAGCACGGCGCGCAGGCACGGCGCGTATTTTTCATCCCTCCAAAGCTATAGGACGTACTTATCAATCTTGTGTGTCATGGGTGTGCTATGTTTTGTTTAGATATTATATACGTCTGAAACCCCATTATGACTTTATGGAAACACTATTTATTTCGCCTGACCAAACGAATGGCCTACTGATCAAACGAATGGCCTACAGATCAAACGAATGACCTACAGATCAAACGAATGGCATTCACCATTGCATCCTAGCACCTTTTGCAGATTTACTCATAATCTATTCATAGAGGTATTGCTAGGCGTAGGATTTATCTGCAATAACAAAAACAAATTGAGCAACGACTTCTGCAATTATAGCCTGAGCAATTGGCCTACGTGCACCTGAATTCCGCTTTCTTTAAGCAATTCAAACTTCATTAATCTCAGCCAAAAAGTGGCCAGTGCTCCGATCATTTCACACAGTAAACTCTCCACCGTCCCCCACGAGGCAGTTAGTTCGGCCTGAGCGACCTCATACCATATTGCCATCGATAGCGACACTGAAACCAGAGACCCGGCTCTGTCAAGGCTTCACGATTAGCTCCATGAAGCCATGATGACACAGCAGAAACACTCGCGGGGCCCGCCAGCATCTGCGGTCACTCGCGGGTCCCACCAACATATGCCGTCACTCGCGGGGCCCGCCAGCATCTGCGGTCACTCGCGGGGCCCGCCAACATCTGCGGTCACTCGCGGGTCCCACCAACATATGCCGTCACTCGCGGGGCCCGCCAGCATCTGCGGTCACTCGCGGGGCCCACCAACATCTGCGGTCACTCGCGGGGCCCGCCAGCATATGCCGTCACTCGCGGGGCCCACCAGCATCTGCGGTCACTCGCCGGTCCCACCAACATCTGCGGTCACTCGCGGGTTCCACCAACATCTGCGGACACTCGCAGGGCCCGCCAGCATCTGCGGACACTCGCCGGTCCCGCCAGCATCTGCGGTCACTCGCGGGTCCCACCAACATCTGCGGACACCCGCGGGGCCCGCCAGCATCTGTGGTCACTCGCCGGTCCCACCAACATCTGCGGACACTCGCGGGGCCCGCCAACATTTGCGGTCACTCGCGGGGCCCGCCAGCATCTGCCGTCACTCGCAGGGCCCGCCAGCATCTACGGTCACTCGCGGGGCCCACCAACATCTGCGGTCACTCGCGGGTCCCACCAACATCTGCGGACACTCGCGTGGCCCGCCAGCATCTGCGGTCACTCGCCGGTCCCACCAACATCTGCGGACACTCGTGGGGCCCGCCAACATCTGCGGTCACTCGCAGGGCCCGCCAGCATCTGCCGTCACTCGCAGGGCCCGCCAGCATCTATGGTCACTCGCGGGGCCCGCCAACATCTGCGGTCACTCGCGGGGCCCGCCAACATCTGCGGACACTCGCGGGTTCCACCAACATATGCGGTCACTCGCGGGTCCCACCAACATCTGCGGTCACTCGCGGGGCCCGCCAACATCTGCGGTCACTCGCGGGTCCCACCAACATATGCCGTCACTCGTGGGTCCTACCAACATCTGCGGTCACTCATGGGCCCGCCAGCATCTGCGGTCACTCGCCGGTCCCACCAACATCTGCGGACACTCGCGGGTCCCACCAACATATGCCGTCACTCGCGGGGCCCGCCAGCATCTGCGGTCACTCGCGGGGTCCGCCAACATCTGCGGTCACTCGCGGGTCCCACCAACATCTGCGTTCACTCGCGGGGCCCGCCAGCATCTGCGGTCACTCGCGGGTCCCACCAACATCTGCGGTCACTCGCGGGTCCCACCAACATCTGCGGTCACTCGCGGGTCCCACCAACATCTGCGGTCACTCGCGGGGCCCGCCAACATCTGCGGACACTCGCGGGTCCCACCAACATATGCCGTCACTCGCGGGTCCCACCAACATCTGCGGTCACTCAAGGGGCCCGCCAACATCTGCGGTCACTCGCAGGGCCCGCCAGCATCTGCGGTCACTCGCGGGACCCACCAACATCTGCGGTCACTCACGGGTCCCACCAACATATGCCGTCACTCGCGGGGCCCGCCAACATCTGCGGTCACTCGCGGGGCCCGCCAGCATCTGCGCTGGTTGACAAACTCAACCGAGTAATGGGTCTGACATTGAGGCTTTTCACTTTTACCAGCTATCTGCACATTATAGATGAATGGGGGTCTTTACGTCGGGCGGTGTTGGGTTGTAGTTGCGCAGCAGTATAATTTCAGTGTGGCGCTGGTTCCTGCAGAATGAGGAGGCGGACATTGGTGTGTTATTCGAATGTTGTGCGGTAATTATTTGTCGTAGAGGTGTTTGGAAGTGACAGTGGATGTTGTCCGAACGTTCTCACTGCCCAGAGTGTGAAGTTCCAGTGCGCTAGCCTTTTCGTCTGACGACGGGTGTGAAGTTACTTTAACCCGGCAGTCACTGGGGGTATATTCTGTAACACGACTCACTGGGGGGGGGGGGGGTAGCCCCCCCCCCCCTGGTATCTTCAGAGCCAATGATCGCAGCGGGACGCGCAAGACGGCATTCGAAATCACTCAATGAGATAAGCCTAACCCACACTTAAAAATGTCAAAGTAAGGTCACATGTCAGGTCACAGTCAAGTAAAACGTCAAAATCGAGGTATTTGAGTTTATGGACAATACTTGCCATCCATGGCCTTCGATTGCGCCTATAATCACCCAAAGTGCTGTCAAAGGTGTGATACATATCCCACATGAGCTAAAGTGAGATTGTTGCAAAAGATCAAGGTCAAGGTCAGGTCACAAAAGGTCACTACACACAAAATATCTACGAAAGTCATGCAGCACATGTTTTATGGATGCCTTTACGCGTATAATTGGATAGTAGTAGTAATTTTACCACCTGTAGCCTATTTCACAAGGCAAAAAAGTTCGTAATTACAAAGAATTTCTTTGTAATTACAAATAATTTTTACACATGTTTGTAGTTTGGATTTCACAAAACCCCAGGGCAGTAAATCTCAATTTAATATTTACAAACTACTTTACAAAGATATTGTTTGTAAAAATGTTTGCAATTGCACAATGCACATGGTCTATTTCTCAAAGGTTGACGGAAGTGTGGAAATGTTTGCAATTACAAACTTGTAATTCCAGTGGGTCAGGGGTTCTGAATTTCAGAAACTGCATTGACAGTTGACATTGTTTGACTGTTCAGGTTATTTGCTTGGTGAGGTTGTTACGTTGCCGAAGTTGTTAGGGTAATGGTTTAGTTATGCATAAGTATAGCTGCCCCCCCAAAATTATTTCCCGAGAGATTCGAACAGGGATCTCCAGCTTTGAAGTCCCAGTACACCTTACCGATTGCGCTGTGAGGGGCGCCTCCACGCGGAGAACCCGCATGGCGATAGCATTGCAGCGGTCAACGACGTCTTGTGCAATGTGCAGTGAACCTTCACCCTTTACGACGTAGGCAATCGGCTAGGTTAGGTGAACAAATGGTCGAGAAATTCAACGATCTTTCTTTTAACCCGCGCGGCGCTGGGGGGGGGGGGTAAATTTTACCCCCCCCCCCCCCCCCCCCCTCCCGGATTTTCTCCATAACTTGACAACTATGACAGATATCAAAGTGAAATTTACGGTAGCTTATGGTGCATCAATTCTACGTCTTGTGCTTTTTTTTTTTTAATTCGTGAAATTTTTTGGCAGATAATGACGTTTTAATGACGTCATGCCATGTCATTTTTGGTGAAAAAAGTTAAATGTTTGAAAATCGTAGAAAATAGCGTGTCACTGCAAATTGCAAATAAAAGGCGTCAACAAAGGGAAATAACATTGTCTTTGACATGGCTATCTCAGATTGTCAAAATTTTGGGTTTTTGACCCCAAAAATGAAAAAAAAACTTATTTTTGGGGAAGAATTTCCACAAAAAAATTTTGTTTGAAGATTTTCAAAAAAACGGAAGACATATTAGAGAACCGAGTATGAACGATGTTCAAACCAAGTTTCAAAGCAATTTCTTTATTTTTGACTGACTTATGGCTCTCTAAGAACAAGTAACTCATGACGTCATTTTTTTTAAATTGCGTTTTTTTGCTTTTACTGACCAGATACAGACAAATAAATGCCACCACTGTATTGAGAAGACAAAACTAGTCTAGAAACATGCCATGTTTATTTAGATTAATCAATTTCAAATTTTGACCTTATTGTGACCTGACCTTGACCTGAGGACGATTATATGGTGTCAGGCTGTGAAAATGGCTGCTTCTATCGAATTATACGTGTAAAATAACCCATACAACATGTGTCGCATGGCTTTCGTAGACCTGTGACCTTGTGTGACCTGACCTTGACCTTGACCTTTGCTTAAAATTTCACTTTTACTTATGCGGGAAATGCATTATACACTCTGGAGCACTTTGTGAGATAATAGTTGCAATATAAGGCTTTGGATGGAAAGTATAGCCCAAAAACTCAAATACTTACATTTTACATTTTACCTGACTGTGACCTGACATGTGACCTTATTTTAAGAATTTCGAGTATGCATTCGATTCTTCTCGTTGAGAGCTTGCGATCGCCGCATTGCGCGTCTCACTGCGGTTATTGGTTCGGAAGATACGAGGGGGGTAAAATTTACCCCCCAGCGCCGCGCGTTCGGCTGGAGACCCCAGCGCCGCGCGGGTTAAGAGTAGTTCTGTTGTTATGCTCCGCCACCTGGTGAATGGTCAAATTCTGTTTACTCTAACTGCTTACCAAGATCTATTTTTACAATCAGAGTTTGCATTCCGATCAAATGTTAATTAAAAGATTATTCTCCCTATAACTAATTTTATATTGAATAAAAAAATAAACCACAATGTAAATATTTGTTAAATTAATTTGTTAACAATCAAATTATTTGTTATTAGCATCAAGTTCCTGCAACTTTACAACACCGTAATAATACAGTACATTTCATTTTGCATTGCACTACATATCATAGGTGTAGTAAATTTTGATTATACAACATATATTCAACATAATGTATGAATTCATAAGAATATGAATATGTGTGTATATGTATGTATATGTATATGTGTGTATATGTGTGTATATGTGTGTATGTGTATATGTATGTGTGTGTATGTGTGTATACATGTATATATGTGTGTGTATATGTATGTGTATGCAAATATAAGTATATTTGCATGAGTGTGTATGTGTGTGTATGTATATGTATGTGTATGTATGTGTATGTATGTGTGTATATGTATATGTGTGTTCAATATGCATGCATACATTATGTTATTGCATTGATTCCTGACTGCAACTATGCAACAGTGTATACAATTTGTTCATTGTATGCACGTGGTCATGCATACTTGCACTTGTGTGAGAGTGGATGTGTGTACGATTTGTTTATACAACATAACATACAATATAAGATATATGCATGCATGTGAAGTTTGAGAGTGGATGTTTATGTATCTGTCAATATGAATGTCACCCACTCTACTGGAGCTGGTTCCATTAGGCCGCCCAACAACAAGCTCTGCTTAGTTAGGTGGCCTGTTTGGATCCCCAGCACTTGAACTCATGCCGATTTTTGACCAGGCTAAGATGTTTCCAATATGATTGATCCCTTTCCCTTTACTAACATCCTGAATGAAGTGTTGCAGTGTTTGATTTTTTTTGTTGTGGTAGTAACATCTTTAATGCAAGTTTGAATGAATGTGGTTCCCAGGGAAGTAGGGGCAGTCAATTACTGTATTCAGTGATGACTACTTTGGCCTTCTCTTATTTTTACTTTATACTATATAATAATGGATTATTCTCCTTCTTAAGCTTATTTACGTTTCTTTCCATTTTTTAGCTGGGAGTGCGGCGACTTGCTTTATTATGTTTTCTGGTGTTAACGTTAAGGTGCTGTGGGTCGTTGGGATAGAGGGAGGAGGCACTCCTGGTCACCTGCTCTTGGGTGGCGGCATAGAAGAAAAAAAAGTAATACAAACGTTCTTGATTTCAAGCTTTCTGCTGTACTAACATTTGTGTTTACAATTTTCTTTACAATCGGTAATTCAGAGGTGGCGAATGTTTGTGAAATGTCTTTTTGTGAGGTTTGCAATATTTTCTTGCGTTTGTAATCGCAAGCATGTGTAATTACTAACTTCTTTGTGAAATAGGCCTCTGACTATATTTACGTGAAGTTAGTGTCAAGTTCAGGTCAAGTTAAGGTCACTGAATGTCAAAATTTGAAATTGATAAATCGAAATAAAAAAAACATGTTTCTATGTCAGTGTTATCTAAAACAAACAGTGCTGGCAATTATTTGTCTGTATCCTGTCAATAAAAGCAAAAAAACGCAATTTCAAAATATGACGTCATGATTTACCCATACATCATATGCCATGACAGTCAAAAAAGATGATATCATTTTGAAATGTCGTATGGTAGTTGCCCATGTGTCGTTATCTGACATATATTCCGTTTTTTTTTTCTCAATATCTTCGAAAAATTTGATTTTGTGAGCATTTTTTCAACACAAAAAAAAAAAATTGGGGTAAATGTTTTTTCTCGAAATTTCGAGATAGCTGGTTTGTAGCCCTTTCAATTGTCTACCCTTTTAGCGTTTTCGATTGCATTTTACTTCAAATGCGGCATTTGTACGGCCTGGTAAAGTTTAGCCGATTTTTGTGTCAAAATCGTGTTTAGTGACTTTACTAAATTCACTATATCTCAAAAAAAATCTGACGATTTTTTTCCTCAAAAGTTGTAAAAATGATGCCCGGAAAGGTACTGACATTTTGACGTCGATATCTGCATTAGTTTTTGAGATATTCCTAATATTCCTAAGGGTGGGTGGGTGGGGGGGGGGGGGGGCTAAAAAAGCCCCCCAGTGACTCGCGGGTTAACACGCGAAGTGGAGAGGGCTTTTGTGCCCCCCCCCCCCCCCCACCCCACATGTTTTTCGTGAATACCTCGACAACGAAGCGGAACAAGGCGGTGTGTTTTGCGAGACATTAACGCCAACGCAATAGCGGATCGTTTGACGCAAACCAAATCGCAATCGGTCAATCAATTTTTGAGTTATATAGATTTTCAGTCCAAGATGGCGGCCAGAATCGCGGTCGGCAAATCGATATCTTCGGAACCAACAGTCGGATCGGAATGATTAAAACGGCATTCGGTAGATGTCAATGTTCATCCCCGGAAACAACTTTAAACACATTGCTGGTGACCTGTGACGTCACATAGGTCAAATTCCCAAAATTGTAACGTTTGGCCAGATGTGACCTTTGTGACCTCGTTTGACCTTGAAGATATTGACCGAAGGTTGAGCAAATTTCAGAAAATGTAGACGATCATAGCACCTACCTACCTACCCTGTAAGTGTGATCATTCTAGCTCTCATACTTTCGGTGATCTTAGGGGGGCACTGAAGTGCCCCCTCCCCCCGCTCTCCCACCCTCCACTGGGTGTTAGTGGCATACCCCTCTCCACTGCCTGTGTTAATTTTAAAGGAAAGCACCCGTCTCTAAATTTAAATATAGTTTCCAACGAAACGCACAGTATTTTGGGAATTACAATAAATTGTTCACCCTCGTTCACATATTCCCAAACTTAAAAAAGAACCATAAATTATGCAGCAAAGGTTCTCAGAGAAATACACAAATTGAAAAAGTATGACGTAAGAAACCAACACGAGAGGACATTGTATAAGAACTTCAACGAAGCAAAGTCACACAATAGGCTCGAGAAGAGCCGAGGGCACAGCATGTCGAAGAAATACCTGGCATGACTTGCAATAGACGAAGAGCGAACACTAAATAGTAAAACGGCGGGACTAATATTCAAATGGTATGTTATATGAAGAAATAGCAAGACATTGCGACGATAAGGATAGGCGACGAGTCGACAGATTCATGGATAATATTTCTCCCTAATATAATTAGTTAGACATTGCTTCAGCGCTTAACTCGCCATTGACTGGGAGGGGGAGGGGGAGGGGGCGTTTAACGCCCCGCCCCCTGATTAATTTTCGTAATAGCTCGAAAACTAACATTGCTATCAACGTGAAACTTCAGGTACCTTATTCTATGTCACGTTTACGTCATCTGTTAAAAATAAAGCAATTAAAGCGTCGAAAAAATCGAGTCATAACGAATTTTGTGACGTCAGTACACACGATGTTTACACAAAAATCAGCCAAAATTGAACAGATCGTAATATTGCCATATTGTAAGCAAAATGCAATCCAAATACGTCAAAACATGGCAAATGGCAAGGGCTACAACTTGCATATCTCGGATTTTGAAGCTTTTAGTATTTTACTCCCAAAAACTATAAAAAAAAATTGGGGGACATTCACACAAAATGATAATTTCTAAAATATACAAAACAGAAGATATGTCAGAGAGCCATATATAGGCAACTACCATACCAAATTTCAAATGATATCTCCATTTTTGACTGACTTATGGTATCTAAAGTATAAGTAGCTCAGGACGTCACATTTTGACATTGCGTTTTGTTGCCTTTATTGACCAGATCAATAAGTGAAAGCACTGTATTTCTGAGACAAAACTAGTCCAGAAACATGCCTTTTTTAGTTAGATTTATCAATTTCACAGTTTGGTCTTCAGTGACCTGAAAGTGACCTGAATATGACAATAACTTCACGTAAATGAAGTCAGGTGGTAAAACGACTATCACTATTGAATTATACGTGGCAAATAACCAATACAACATGTGTTGCATGACTTTCGTAGGTATTTTGCGCATAGTGACCTTTGGTGACGTGGCCTTGACCTTGACCTTTGCCAACAATCTAAATTTAGCACATGCGATATGTGTATCATACCTTTGGCAGCACTTTGGGTGATCATGATCGTAATCAAAGACTTTGGATGGAAAGTATGGCCCATAAACTCAAATACGTCGATTTTGACATTTTACCTGACCGTGACCTGACATTTGACTTCACATTGAAATTTTTGAGTATGTTTTATATTTGACTCATTGCGAGCTTTCGATTGCCGCCTTGCGAGTCTCGCTGTGATTATTGGTTTGGAAGATAACCAGGGGGACTTTAACGCCCCCCCCCCCCCGCCAGTCAATGGTGTTCTGTTGAGACCTCAGGCAATGCCGGGTTAAGCAATGATGTTAGCTGAAGTAATACCATGCAATGCTTACGTGTGGTAACGCAAAACACAAACCTTGCCCTGAATGTATCCAACCGTTGATAATGAGTGGCTCGAATGTTGAATCATGTCATCAATAATAATTATGTATAATTGCACGTGTCCAGGCGTAAAAAGTAACCTGTTAGGAACAACGTTACTCTCGTTGCAAGCTCGAGCATTATCAGTAACCTGATAATCATATTTTTGAGGAAGCTGACTTTAAGTGTTTTTCATCTCGAAATGTGAACTTCTGAACAGGTAACACCTTCCAGACCAGTACACATTACGCAATACAATAAAAACAAGCCATCGTCTTTATTTCCATAAACATTCCTCCGGATGCCCTGTTCGTTTGGGTATCTGGTCACACCCCATTGCGGTCTGCACATGTTCCGTGGATATCTTCACGTACTTTACTGGAAAATAACCATTCCCGGCCTCTAAAATACTCAATTTACTACCCAACTTCAGCCGGAGTACGAACGGACCCTGTGCCATGTCAGGCGGAGTACGAACGGATCCCCTGTGCCGTGTCAGCCGGAGTACGAACGGACCCTGTACCATGTCAGCCGGAGTACGAACGGACCCTGTATCGTGTCCGCCAGAGTACGAACGGACCCTGTGCCGTGTCAGCGGGAGTACGAACGGACCCTGTACCATGTCAGCCGGAGTACGAACGGACCCCGCGCCGTGTCCGCCAGAGTCCGAACGGACACCTATGCCGTGTCAGCCGGAGTACGAACGGACCCTGTGCCGTGTCAGCCGGAGTACGAACGGACCCCCTGTGCCGTGGAGGACAGCTGGCGTTCCATGACCGGCAATCATAGCACTCATTGCAGTGTGACGAACGACTCCGGTAATAGCGGCCGGTCTGTTGCACACAGCGTAAATAGACTGCAACAGTTCTGTGGTCACTCACTGACGTGTGCCTGGCTATAGCGAATTGTGGTCACTCGCTGACGTGTGCCTGGCTATAGCGAATTGTGGTCACTCGCTGACGTGTGCCTGGCTACAGCGAATTGTGGTCACTCGCTGACGTGTAGGTGGCTATAGCGATTAGCGATTATAGCATTCCGTTAGGTGTCTAGTAGGACAACCACACGATGAATAAGTGCTTATTTGAGAGAATGGGGTAGTGTGAAAATATTCCGCCAGATGTCTCTGCGCGCCGGTTACGTTCACCGGCGGCCGGCCCGCATTGCAGCACACTGTGAGACGGCCGCCAGAAGGGTGGCTCTAAACAATATATGTTTGCGAAAATGATACGTGATCACACCTCATGTGGTTCTCTAAAGTTTTGTTAGTTGAACGAAACCCTTTCTGACAATATAAAACGATATTTAGTACCCCTAAATATCGTAAATAAATAGCACGGATCCGCCAAAGTTAGCCGTGCGCGGCCGCCGTCAATAAGGGCGAACGACCAGTGCAGCCTCATCTAACAATCGACCATATGCATACCATACATACACGTCGCATAACATCCATACATACACGTCGCATAACATCCATACATACACGTCGCATAACATCCATACATACACGTCGCATAACATCCATACACACACGTCGCATAACATCCATCCATACACGTCGCATAACATCCATACATACACGTCGCATAACATCCATACATACACGTCGCATAACATCCATACATACACGTCGCATAACATCCATACATACACGTCGCATAACATCCATACATACACGTCGCATAACATCCATATGTACATACACGTCGCATAACATCCATACATACACGTCGCATAACATCCATGCATACACGTCGCATAACATCCATCCATACACGTCGCATAACATCCATCCATACATGTCGCATAACATCCATACATACACGTCGCATAACATCCATACACGTCGCATAACATCCATCCATACACGTCGCATAACATCCATACATACACGTCGCATAACATCCATCCATACACGTCTCATAACATCCATCCATATACGTCGCATAACATCCATCCATACACGTCTCATAACATCCATCCATACACGTCGCATAACATCCATACATACACGTCGCATAACATCCATCCATACACGTCTCATAACATCCATCCATACACGTCGCATAACATCCATACATACACGTCGCATAACATCCATCCATACACGTCGCATAACATCCATACATATACGTCGCATAACACCCATACATACACGTCGCATAACATCTATACATACACGTCGCATAACATCCATACACGTCGCATAACATCCATACACGTCGCATAACATCCATACATACACGTCGCATAACATCCATACACGTCGCATAACATCCATCCATACACGTCGCATAACATCCATACATACACGTCGCATAACATCCATACATATCGCAAAACATCAGAGAACCACATGAGACGTGAGCCCGTGTCATCTTTCGAAGATCGACATTTGTAGAGCCACCCTACCTACCAGTGTAGTTTAAAGTGATATACACCGTGCAGTTCGCCGTTCGGCAGAGCGACGCGGTGGGTACTGTATCGGTCCAGCAGGCATTGTGGTAGAATAGGTACTGGCGATTTTTGGCCGAATTTCCATGTATCAACAACCACCGCACTGACGGGGGTTCGTGCCAACCACGAACTGCCGGGACAGTGATGTGATTCCCCTCCCCCCCCCCCCCAAGATCTTGAAAACCACGCAACGTAGCGACAAGCGGAAAACAGCGTTAGATTGCCCGAGACAAGTTCTATTGAAAGTATGTCTCTGTTTTGTAGTATGTTCTATGTCTCGTCGAGACGCATCACGTTTTTTTTTTGGGGGGGGGGGGGGTTGACCTAGTTAGGTCATATCCAACAATTTACCTGACCTGAGGTCAGGTCAAGGTCAGGTCAAGGTTAACTCTTACATCAATGGTGAAACCCCCATTAATCTATCTTCGTTTAGTAAATAGTTATTGAAGAAACAACATACGTGACCGTGGGGTGACATGTGTTGACCTCTACGAGGTCAAAGAACAGATATGTGACATAGGCCCTTGCATTTGGCACAAGAGTCGTGGATCTGGTGAAAACTGGTAAAATGTATCCATTTCCTATGGATTGCTATGGCGTTTTGAGCCCAGGAAGAAATTCAGTAAATGCAAATCAATAAAAACCAGTTTGGGCTCAATGTATGCAGACTATTAACCCTATTAGTGGCAGGGGGGGGGGGGCAGATTCTGCCCATCCCTCAGGGTTTTCGCAGATATCTCCCGAAAGACAAAGAGCAGACCCATTAAATTTTGGAACTTTTCCTAGAATTAAATTCCACATATGAAGTCAAATTTTGAGTTCTTAACCTGAACAGAGGCGGTTCCAGGGCCCAGTTTTGGAAGGTTTTTTTTTGCTGTGACATTTAGCGATAATACTTAGATGCGATCTGCACGGCTTCTTCCTAACTGCCTGAAGTGTAAAGGAGTTGCATAGGTTTACGGTGATTGAAACAAGTGCAAATTAGTTGATTTTAGTGAACTATGATAAATATTGCAGGGCAGAGGTGGTTTCAGGAACATGAAAAGGGGAGGTTAACAGGAAGATATTTTCATATATTTTGCCTCCCTTTTTCGCTAACCTGGCACCGTCTATGGATGAAAATATGCTTCATAACTGTTGCGTCCGATGTCACAATAGCGCAACATTTCATTTATCGAAAAAGAAGTAGCAAAAAGACGGTTTTATAAGGCATTTATTTTACCCCCAAATATAGTGACCTGAAGACGCCTATGATTTTTGCATTTTCGCAAGTCACCATCATATATCAATTCCCAATTCAATCTCTATCGATACCCATTAGTTGCGTTGAAATCAGTTGATAAACATGACAGTTGTGTTGGATCACAAATACCTCTAATATTTGTCGTTTTTCCCCCTGTTGCCCCCCTATCAAAAATGTCGGATTTTGTATTTTTTTTGGAAATATAGATCGTGTTGAGAGGAATCAGACGCCGTTTGAATTGTGAAAATCGGACGCGAAGATCATGAGATCTCCGGGGGGCGGAATCCCCCCCCCCTGCCACTAATAGGGGTAGCCAGGAGCTTGCCACCAATTGGGTTAACCCTCGCCTGACAGGCCCCCCAAATATTTTTCTTGAATAACTTCGTACACATGCTGTGCATCTTGCTGAAATTTTTGGTAGTTGAGTTTACAACAATTATACGTAGGCTGTAACAATTTAATTGAAATTGTTTGAGTAGTTTGGGAGATAATCATGCTTTAATGACGTCATGTTGGTAACAAAATTATAAATATTTGAAAAATCGTAGAAAACAGAGTTTTAAAGAAAATTGCAAACGCAGTTCACCACAGATACAACATGGCATTCTCTTTAAAATGGCAATCTCAGATTTGCATAAGTTTGGTTTTTGGACCCCTATTTTTTTTACTTTTTTTAAATCCCCAGAAAAACAAAATTTCAAAGATATTAGAAAAAGCGGAATATATGTGAGAGAACTGAGTATGGACAATACTCATACCAAATTTCAAAGCAATATCTTCATTTTTGACTGAGTGATGGCTCCCTAAGTGTAAGAAACTGTTAACGTCATTTTTTTAAAAATAACTTTTTTTGACTTTTTTGGACAAGATGCGAACAAATATTTACCTTTTATGTATCTCTGAGCCAAAACTGGTCTAGGAGACTGCCGTTTTATTTACATTTATCAATTTCTAATTTTGAGGTTTTCTGAAGAGCAAAATCGCTGTTCTGGACGTGGTAAATCCTAGGTCATTCACTTGACCTGGAAGGTCATCCGTTGACCTGAAACCTAAAACTCGCATACTGTTAGATTCCTATCATGACAGGCAACATGCTGGTACTCACCGCATTGCTCTAAGTTGCTTGGTTTGAAAGTTAACAAGGGGGCCTGTCAGCCCCCCCCCCCCGTAGGGCGAAGGTGAAAAAGGCTCCCGTAGGGCGAGAGTTAACCCTATTAGTGGCAGGGGGGCAGATTCTGTCCACCCCTCAGGTTTTTTCGCAGATATCTCCCGAACGGCTAGGAGAAAACCCATTAAATTTTGGGACTTTTCCTACAATTGAATTCCGCAAATGGAGTCAAAACTTAAAGTTCCTACCCTTAACAGAGGTGGTTCCAGGGCCCGGTTTTTGGAGTTTTTTTCGGCGACATTCGGCTCAGGTCAATAGTTTAGGCTCCAGAGGTCATCGAATGTCAAAAAGGTGATTTTGTTTTCAAAACTGTTTTTCCCAAATAACCTTTTACCTGATAAAGATAAAGCAGTAATGTTTACGCCATCGCGTGTGTCTTGTGAAGGCGCTTCGAATCATATTCATGGTGACCGGGTTAGGTCAAGATAAATTTGACCTCAGGTCAAGGTCAAGTGGTGACCCAAGTTGGTCATGTTGCATATTGGGAGACGTGTCTCGACGAGAAAAACATATTGGTACCATTTTTTCTTCTCTATCTTCATTATGTCGATAGTTATTGATAAAACAGTGTTGGTGCCACAAAATTGACCTGACCTTAGGTCACCGATATTAGAAATCCGAGATTAACAAATTGTTGGTATCTATGACTTTATGAAGTCCTGTAAGATTGAAACCGATCGACGTAAAACTGTGGCTGTGGTACTACTGCAAACGTTTTGGAGTTGAGGTCATCACGTGACCTGGTCTGGTGACCTGACCTGAGATGACCTGAGGCCAAGAATTTTACATAATGCGAGAAGTTCATTTTAAACAGGTTTACAAAAAACGGCGGCGCTGCGCGCCGCCGTTTTTGCGCTATCCTCGAAAAACCGGAGGGGTGGGCGGATTTCGCCCCCCCTCCAGGGCGCGTGTTAAATGCAATTGTGGAGCGGACGTAAACGTGATGCAGTATAAGGTACTAAAAGTTTCACGTCAATATCTATCATAGTTTTCAAGTATTTGTGTTCAGAAAATCCGGGAGGGGGCAGATTCCCCCCCCCCCCGCGGGGCGCGGGTTAGTCTATTGAAATGCACAATAGCTCGACGGTTATCGAGAAAACCATTCACTGGCTACCGTAAACTTCGCTAGAAGTAACTCTTACGCTCACCAGTCACCACCCGACTGAAAGGCCTCCTCCATTATCCTCCATCCTCCATTAACCCTATTAGTGGCAGGCTCCTGGCTACCCCTATTAGTGGCAGGCTCCTGGCTACCCCTATTAGTGGCAGGGGAGGGGGCGGATTCCGCCCTCCGGAGATCTCGAAATATACCTGTCCGATTTTCACAAATCAAACAGCGTTTGATTCCCCTCAACACGATCTACATTTCTGAGAAATAAGAAAAAAAAATGAAATGTGTGATAGGGGGCAAAAGAGGGGCAAAAACTACCAATATTAGAGGTATTTGTGATCCAACACCGCTGTCATGTTTATCAACCGATTTTAACGCAACTAATAGGGATCGATAGAGATTGATTTGGGGATTGATATATGATGGTGACTTTTGTAAATTCAAAAATCATAGGCGTTTTTAGTTCACTAAATTTGGGGGTAAAATAAATGCCTTATAAACCCGTCTTTTTTCTTATATTTTTGTCACGATAAATGAAATAGTGCGCTATTGCGACATCGAACACAACAGTTGTAAAACACATTTGCATCCATAGGCCGTGCCAGGTTAGCGAAAAAGGGAGGTAAAATATATACAAAATAACTTCCTGTAAATCTCACCATTTCAAGTCCCTGAGACCGCCTCTGCCGTGCAATATGTATTATAGTTCACTTAAATCAACTAATTTGCACTTGCTTGCGATACACTGTACACTGTACATTGTATCGCTGTAAACCTGATACACCGTAAACCTATGTAACTCCTTTA
>JAXIVJ010019031.1:0-21134 GCA_036785665.1 Chirona hameri | reverse complement strand
TGTTTATTACTATTATATATATATTATTAGCAGATTTTTCAAAATCCCATAAAATGGTCAGAAATTATATATTCATGAAATATATGCATATATTTATATTCGGCATCATAAAATATATTCATGTTATGTGTAATTTGCCTCGAGGGTCCGGTGATGTGATAGTATTGTAATAAGGCATCCACCACTGTTGGTTTATGTTGGTTCACCCTCGTCCAATCACCGAGTGAGAATAGAGCACACATCATACAGATGTATGACCTGAAACTTGTCATGAATAAAGCCAAAGTAGCGCCATCAGAAGTTATTGTATTTACCTATACAAATACAGGCTTAGCGTTCTACTGCTGCTGCTACAAATTGGCTTATCCCCTCAAAAGTAACAATGTTTAGCATTTTCAGATATACCGTTTTCAAACTTCAGGGCTCATTTTAGAGGAGAACAGAAAGTTCGCGTACCGCGCCTGAGCGAAGATAATTATCAGCGTTGTCTGTTTTGTGAGGCGATTGATTAATTATTGGGGTTTTGGGTCGCGCCGACGACGGTGGTCATTTTGCACCCATAGATAATATTAAGTAACTTGATGATGAGAGTAAACTGTGGTGAGCCCTACAGTCAATATGCATGGGAATGGCCGACCAATGCGAGCGAAATCGATTCGTTTGCTCGGGGTATGGCGCATCGCCGTGTCTGGCGACGGCCTCCCACGGGTCGCATACGCTCCTCACATCCTCGGTATACGGGAAGCCGAGCGAAGCATGCCAGACGGTGGGTGGTAAGCTGCACTGAAGACAGCAGTGGCCTATCTTCGCCGCAGAACAGATATCAATGTGTGACATTCGCGGGACCTGGTGCGAACTCTGCATACGGCCGCAGCTCATCTCACCTTCACTTGTGTGAACTGTCACACAGCGAGAGGGGCTTGACTTTCTTGAACTTATTCCAGCCTGTCTCGTTTCACGTTTGTTGTCGTTTGCTGTGCAAACAGGTAGTAATGGCAGGATAAAGGTATTTGCCGGGGAGAGGCAGGCGTCGTGGACGTGGCGCCCGGAAGCACGCCTCACCGCAGCATCTGTACGCTCATTTCCTGATACACCAACATGACTATGGATACAGCAGAGCGTGATCTCCGGCCTGCTTCAGAGCAGCGAGACGCTCTGAAATATAATGTTACAGAAAGAGGTGATGAGGGTAAAGTGTTCTGAGAATCAGAAGGCTTATGTATCTGCGCTTGTGTACCTCAGTCGGGAGAGCACTGCCTACTGGACGCCATATGAACACAGCAGTCGCGGCTCCCGTAAACCCCAACACAGCATTAGCGCTGGACTTCAGATCCGGCCCACCCTGATAAGGTGGGTTCGAGACGCTACGGCGATCGCTATTTGCCCCTGGCGGAGATGCCCTGCGACCGGTGGCAGCTGCCGCATTCAAGGTCAGCTGAAGCCAGCGGCCGAGCGGACCGTCCCAGTCATCAGGGAACGTTAAACTTTCTGGCTGACACCGGAACGCGTCTTCACCAGCTCAACTGAGGTCACTCCTTAACATCAGTCTCATCAACACCCGGCATTAACTGTCAACATCTCATCAACATTGCACCTATCAACATCAACATGCTCGACCCGCAGCAACATCGTGTGTGAATGAACGTATGCAAATGTGTGTGTATGTATGTATGCGTGATTACCTATTTCACCCGCCCGCCGTTTTAGCCATGGCACTGACGAGAGGCCGTAATATCCACGAGTCCATCGTGGATTGCTTTAATATACGTCTGAATCTGAATCTGAATCTGAATCGCCACTAAATTCTGCTGATGACCTGGAATTGCTCGATCGGATGGTGGGGTCAGGGCCCATGCAACAAGCTTTCCTTAGCGTAGTTCTTGGAAATCCATCCCATCAAAATATTCGGACCCAATTTATATAAATCTAAGAAAGCCTGTTAAAGGAGATGTAAAGTAACGGAGTCAATTTCGATATAAAACAAAGTACGCTTCCCGCCCGGAAGAGAAATGTATCCATGTACCGCGATAGTGCAACCGGTGAGTGTAGGGCCGCTGACAAGAGCACAGCCACTCCATCGTCCGTTCTGGAGGCAGCAGTGAAGGTGAGCGCACGACCTTTAACCGGCGCACTGCAGGGGGTTGATTTCCGCCCCCCCCTCAAGTTTTTCAAAGATAGCGAAAAAACGGCGGCGCGCATCGCCGCCTGGTTTTGGCACACCTGTTAGGACATCAATTGCGCACACTTTGAAGAAAAAAATAACCTCGGGTCATCTCAGGTCAGGTCACCAGACCAGGTCAAGTGACCCCACCTCCAAAAATGTTTGCAGTTGTGCCAAAGCCAGAGTTTGTCACCGATCAGTTTGAAACTTACAGGATGCCATGAGGGCATAAGTACTTACAATTCGTATAACTCGGAATTTTGATATCGGTGACTTAAGGTCAGGTCAATTTCTTAACCTCCCCATAAGTCAATGGGGAAATATACAAATGCTTCCTATTTCAAGGATATGCATGATATTAGTCCAATTACTTCTGGATCATGTTATTATAGGATATTCTTGATGATCCAAGTGCAATTTTTGTTCAGTGACCCCTATTGGGTCATTTGAGGTCATGCGAGGTCACCATCACTTTTTGGTCAATAACTCCCGACATAATACAGATAGAGAAGTAAAACAGACATCAATGTGTTTTTCTCGTCGAGATACGTCTTCCCATATGCAACACGCCCTACTTCGGTCACCACTTGACCTTGACCTGAGGTCAAATTGTTAAGTTGACTTAACAAGATCACTATGTATATCATTCGAAGTGCCTTGACAAGATAAACACAATGGCGTTAACAGTTTTCCGTTATGTTTATTAAGTACAAAGTTAATAGCAAAAAACTATTTAGCAAAAAAATCGATTTTTCTTTTTGACCTCTGGAGCCTCAAATATTGACCTGAGATCAAATCTGAGGACACCTTTGCGATTGCAAATTTCACTGGCTGGCGTTTGCTTTTTTCCGTTTGTTTTTAACTAGCATCGTTTCTGAGATATATGGGAATTTCTGGAGCGATGTCCTAAAACAGGAAAAACTGGAAAGTTTGACCTTTGATGACCTCTGTTGACCTCAATTTTGTTCTGACCTAAAAGAACACTGAAATACTTTCAATAGAACATGTATCAAGCTATCAAATGCCTTTTCCCGCTTCTCGCTACGTAGCGTAGTTTTCGAGATCTCAGGGGGGGGGGCGGAAATCAACCCCCCCTGCAGTTCGTGTTCGGCGCAAAGCCCCTGCAGTGCGCGGGTTAAATTAAAGGAAGCGATGCGTCCGAGTGCTCTAGTTCAAATCACCTAATCATGGACGACCCATCTTTAGTTCCTTAACCCGGCAGTCACTGGGGTATATTCTGTAACACGACTCACGGGGGGGTTAACCCCCCCCCCCCCTGGTATCTGCAGAACCAATGATCGCAGCGGGACGCGCAAGGCGGAATTAGAAAGCGCTCAATGAGATAAACCTAGCGCACATTTAACAATTTAAAATTAAGGTCACGTCAGGTCACGATCAAGTCAAACGTCAAAATCGAGGTATTTGAGTTTATGGACAATACTTGCCATCTATGGCCTTCGATTGCGCCTATGATCACCCAAAGTGCTGTCAAAGGTATGATACATATCCCACATGAGCGAAAGTGAGATTGTTGGAAAAGATCAAGGTCAAGGTCAGGTCACAACAGGTCACTACACACAAAATATCTACGAAAGTCATGCAGCACATGTTGTATGGATGTTTTTACGCGTATAATTCGATAGTGATAGTCATTTTACACCTGACTTCATTTACGTGAAGTTAGTGTCAAGTTCAGGTCAAGTTCAGGTCACTGAAGGTCAAAATTTGAAATTGATAAATCGAAATGAAAAAAGCATGTTTCTATATCAGTTGTATCTAAAAATACAGTGCTGGCATTTATTTGTCTGTATCTGGTCAATACAAACCAAAACACGCAATTTCAAAATATGACGTCATGATTTACCCATACTTTATATGCCATGTCAGTCCAAAAAAAATATAGTTTTGAAATTTGGTATGGTAGTTGCCCATATGTCGTTATCTGACATATATTCCGGTTTTTCTAATATCTTTGATTTTTTTTATTTTGGGGGCATTTAAAAACAAAACTTTTGTTGATTTTTTAGTGGGGTCAAAAACCAAAATTTTCGAAATTTAGAGATAGCTGGTTTGTAGCCCTTGCAATTTTCTACCTTTTAGCGTTTTTCGATTGCATTTTGCTTCAAATGTGGCATTTGTACGGCTTGGCAAAGTTTAGCTGATTTTTGTGTCAAAATCGTGTTTAGTGACGTCACTAAATTAACTATATCTCAAACAATTTCTGACGAAATTGCTTCATTTTTTCACATAAGGTGTAAAATAATTTCCGGAAAGGTAATGAAAGTTTGGCGTCGATATCTCCATTGGTGGTTGAGATATTCCTAATATTCCCTAATATATCCTAATATTCCTAATATTCCTAATATTCCTAATATATAAGGGGGGCTACTCCCCCCCCCCCCCCAGTGACGACTCGCGGGCTAAGTGAGACATCCACCGACGGCGGTATGAGCTGCGACATGAGCTGCTGCTGTGGGCTTGACAGGTAAGCTGCGACATGAGCTGCTGCTGTGGGCTTGACAGGTAAGCTGCGACATGAGCTGCTGCTGTGAGCTTGACTTCGTGAGCTGCGACATGAGCTGCTGCTGTGGACTTGAAAGGTAAGCTGCGACATGAGCTGCTGCTGTGGGCTTGACAGGTAAGCTGCGACATGAGCTGCTGCTGTGGGCTTGACTTCGTGAGCTGCGACATGAGCTGCTGCTGTGAGCTTGACAGGTAAGCTGCGACATGAGCTGCTGCTGTGGGCTTCACTTCGTGAGCTGCGACATGAGCTGCTGCTGTGGGCTTGACAGGTAAGCTGCGACATGAGCTGCTGCTGTGAGCTTGACAGGTAAACTGCGACATGAGCTGCTGCTGTGGGCTTGACAGGTAAACTGCGACATGAGCTGCTGCTGTGAGCTTGACTTCGTGAGCTGCGACATGAGCTGCTGCTGTGGGCTTGACAGGTAAGCTGCGACATGAGCTACTGCTGTGAGCTTGACAGGTAAACTGCGACATGAGTTGCTGCTGTGGGCTTGACAGGTAAGCTGCGACATGAGCTGCTGCTGTGAGCTTGACAGGTAAGCTGCGACATGAGCTGCTGCTGTGAGCTTGACAGGTAAGCTGCGACACGAGCTACTGCTGTGAGCTTGACAGGTAAGCTGCGATATGAGCTGCTGCTGTGAGCTTGACAGGTAAGCTGCGACATGACCTGCTGCTGTGAGCTTGACAGGTAAGCTGCGGCATGAGCTGCTGCAGTGAGTTTTTTTTTACTTTTTTTATTTCTCAAGATCGCCGACGGGATGACCCATTGATGGACGAAGTCAAAGTTTAAAACAAAAACACGATATTACACATTGACATTCACCTGCTTAACATACATACATATGATAAAATCATGTGAATATACGAAAAATACGAAACGCTGCCTGAATCCTAAAAATAAACGCTAAACGAGTGATGATACAAAATACGCTAAAAATGACAAAACTGCCTAGGACTAGCAATGATCACATCAGTTGATGTATACTAACTAGCTAACTATATGCTATAATGCTGCAGCAAACAGCTTCACCTTACTTAGATTCAGGCCTTTCAGCTCACAGCGGACAGGTAAGCTGCGACATGGGCTGCTGCTGTGGGCTTGACAGGTAAACTGCGACATGAGCTGCTGCTGTGGGCTTGACAGGTAAGCTGCGACATGAGCTGCTGCTGTGAGCTTGACAGGTAAACTGCGACATGAGCTGCTGCTGTGGGCTTGACAGGTAAGCTGCGACATGAGCTGCTGCTGTGGGCTTGACAGGTAAACTGCGACATGAGCTGCTGCTGTGAGCTTGACATCGTGAGCTGCGACATGAGCTGCTGCTGTGGGCTTGACAGGTAAGCTACGACATGAGCTACTGCTGTGAGCTTGACAGGTAAGCTGCGACATGAGCTGCCCTCTGTGGGCTTGACTTCGTGAGCTGCGACATGAGCTTCTGCTGTGAGCTTGACTTCGTGAGCTGCGACATGAGCTTCTGCTGTGAGCTTGACTGGTAAGCTGCGACATGAGCTGCTGCTGTGAGCTTGACTTCGTGAGCTGCGACATGAGCTGCTGCTGTGAGCTTGACAGGTAAACTGCGACATGAGCTGCTGCTGTGAGCTTGACAGGTAAACTGCGACATGAGCTGCTGCTGTGGGCTTGACAGGTAAGCTGCAACATGAGCTGCTGCTGTGAGCTTGACAGGTAAACTGCGACATGAGCTGCTGCTGTGGGCTTGACAGGTAAGCTGCGACATGAGCTGCTGCTGTGGGCTTGACAGGTAAGCTGCGACATGAGCTGCTGCTGTGGGCTTGACTTCGTGAGCTGCGACATGAGCTGCTGCTGTGGGCTTGACAGGTAAGCTGCGACATGAGCTGCTGCTGTGAGCTTGACAGGTAAACTGCGACATGAGCTGCTGCTGTGGGCTTGACAGGTAAGCTGCGACATGAGCTGCTGCTGTGAGCTTGACAGGTGAGCTGCGACATGAGCTGCTACTGTGAGCTTGACAGGTAAACTGCGACATGAGCTGCTGCTGTGGGCTTGACAGGTAAGCTGCGACATGAGCTGCTGCTGTGAGCTTGACAGGTAAGCTGCGACATGAGCTGCTGCTGTGAGCTTGACAGGTAAGCTGCGACATGAGCTGCTGCTGTGGGCTTGACTTCGTGAGCTGCGACATGAGCTGCCCTCTGTGGGCTTGACAGGTAAGCTGCGACATGAGCTGCTGCTGTGAGCTTGACAGGTAAGCTGCGACACGAGCTACTGCTGTGAGCTTGACAGGTAAGCTGCGACATGAGCTGCTGCTGTGAGCTTGACTTCGTGAGCTGCGACATGAGCTGCTGCTGTGAGCTTGACAGGTAAGCTGCGACATGAGCTGCTGCTGTGAGCTTGACTTCGTGAGCTGCGACATGAGCTGCTGCTGTGAGCTTGACAGGTAAGCTGCGACATGAGCTGCTGCTGTGGTCTTGACAGGTAAGCTGCGACATGAGCTGCTGCTGTGGGCTTGACAGGTAAGCTGCGACATGAGCTGCTGCTGTGGGCTTGACAGGTAAGCTGCGACATGAGCTGCTGCTGTGAGCTTGACAGGTAAACTGCGACACGAGCTACTGCTGTGAGCTTGACAGGTAAGCTGCGACATGAGCTGCTGCTGTGTGCTTGACAGGTAAGCTGCGACATGAGCTGCTGCTGTGAGTTTGACAGGTAAGCTGCGACATGAGCTGCTGCTGTGGTCTTGACAGGTAAGCTGCGACATGAGCTGCTGCTGTGGGCTTGACAGGTAAGCTGCGACATGAGCTGCTGCTGTGGGCTTGACAGGTAATCTGCGACATGAGCTGCTGCTGTGGGCTTGACAGGTAAACTGCGACATGAGCTGCCCTCTGTGGGCTTGACAGGTAAGCTGCGACACGAGCTACTGCTGTGAGCTTGACAGGTAAACTGCGACATGAGCTGCTGCTGTGGGCTTGACTTCGTGAGCTGCGAAATGAGCTGCTGCTGTGAGCTTGACTTCGTAAGCTGCGACATGAGCTGCTGCTGTGGGCTTGACTTCGTGAGCTGCGACATGAGCTGCTGCTGTGAGCTTGACAGGTAAACTGCGACATGAGCTGCTGCTGTGAGCTTGACTTCGTAAGCTGCGACATGAGCTGCTGCTGTGGGCTTGACTTCGTGAGCTGCGACATGAGCTGCTGCTGTGGGCTTGACAGGTAAGCTGCGACATGAGCTGCTGCTGTGGGCTTGACTTCGTGAGCTGCGACATGAGCTGCTGCTGTGGACTTGACAGGTAAGCTGCGACATGAGCTGCTGCCGTGAGCTTGACTTCGTGAGCTGCGACATGAGCTGCTGCTGTGGGCTTGACAGGTAAGCTGCGACATGAGCTGCTGCTGTGGGCTTGACAGGTAAGCTGCGACATGAGCTGCTGCTGTGAGCTTGACAGGTAAACTGCGACATGAGCTACTGCTGTGAGCTTGACAGGTAAACTGCGACATGAGCTGCTGCTGTGGGCTTGACAGGTAAGCTGCGACATGAGCTGCCCTCTGTGGGCTTGACAGGTAAACTGCGACATGAGCTGCTGCTGTGGGCTTGACAGGTAAACTGCGACATGAGCTGCTGCTTTTGGCTTGACAGGTAAGCTGCAACATGAGCTGCCCTCTGTGAGCTTGACAGGTAAGCTGCGACATGAGCTGCTGCTGTGAGCTTGACAGGTAAGCTGCGACATGAGCTGCTGCTGTGAGCTTGACAGGTAAGCTGCGACATGAGCTGCTGCTGTGGGCTTGACTTCGTGAGCTGCGACATGAGCTACTGCTGTGAGCTTGACAGGTAAGCTGCGACATGAGCTGCTGCTGTGGACTTGACAGGTAAGCTGCGACATGAGCTACTGCTGTGAGCTTGACAGGTAAGCTGCGACACGAGCTGCTGCTGTGAGCTTGACAGGTAAACTGCGACATGAGCTGCTGCTGTGAGCTTGACAGGTAAGCTGCGACATGAGCTGCTGCTGTGAGCTTGACAGGTAAACTGCGACATGAGCTGCTGCTGTGAGCTTGACAGGTAAACTGCGACATGAGCTGCTGCTGTGGGCTTGACAGGTAAACTGCGACATGAGCTGCTGCTGTGGGCTTGACAGGAGCCCCGTTCTCATGGTATTTGTATTTGTACATGCCGACACATCCACTCTTTCGTACATTGCCTGATTTACAAATTGATGCACTAGTGGCTATTCCGTGCCCGTCGAGATGGTATATGAGATGATCAGGTGATGTAGGAAAAGGATCGCGCAGTACTCCACGCAAAGTGATGTCACCGTCGGCGAACAGCTTCCTCGCCCTTACAGAACAAGGAGCGGAGCAGAACAGAACAGATAAGCATATGATGCTGCATAGAACAGAACGACCCAGAAACTATGAGATACAAATTATTATTAAGTGGGGTGAGATGGGAGGTGTCACATCTTTACAGCCTTACGAACGCCGAGTATTTGCGTCCGCAGTGACTGGAGTGGTGTGTCTTTACATCTTTACAGCCTTATGAACGCCGAGTATTTGCGTCCGCAGTGACTGGAGTGGTGTGTCTTTACATCTTTACAGCCTTATGAACGCCGAGTATTTGCGTCGGCAGTGACTGGAGTGGTGTGTCTTTACATCTTTACAGCCTTATGAACGCCGAGTATTTGTGTCGGCAGTGACTGGAGTGGTGTGTCTTTACATCTTTACAGCCTTATGAACGCCGAGTATTTGCGTCCGCAGTGACTGGAGTGGTGTGTCTTTACATCTTTACAGCCTTATGAACGCCGAATATTTGCGTTCGCAGTGACTGGAGTGGTGTGTCTTTACATCTTTACAGCCTTATGAACGCCGAGTATTTGCGTCCGCAGTGACTGGAGTGGTGTGTCTTTACATCTTTACAGCCTTATGAACGCCGAGTATTTGCGTCCGCAGTGACTGGAGTGGTGTGTCTTTACATCTTTACAGCCTTACGAACGCCAAGTATTTGCGTCCGCAGTGACTGGAGTGGTGTATCTTTACATCTTTACAGCCTTATGAACGCCGAGTATTTGCGTCCGCAGTGACTGGAGTGGTGTGTCTTTACATCTTTACAGCCTTATGAACGCCGAGTATTTGCGTCCGCAGTGACTGGAGTGGTGTGTCTTTACATCTTTACAGCCTTATGAACGCCGAGTATTTGCGTCGGCAGTGACTGGAGTGGTGTGTCTTTACATCTTTACAGCCTTACGAACGCCGAGTATTTGCGTCGGCAGTGACTGGAGTGGTGTGTCTTTACATCTTTACAGCCTTATGAACGCCGAGTATTTGCGTCCGCAGTGACCGTGTGTGGCGTATTTGCGTCCGCAGTGACTGGAGTGGTGTGTGTGTGCATCAGCTAGCCTGCTTTCCGTGCACGCGGTGTGTGGAATTCGCCCGCAGTTAATCGTTTAGTGGTGCGGGACCGGAATGTCCCTGAGGTTAAGTGCTTCCAACAACTCAGCACCTCAATATAATCCCTCAAACTGGCTCCAGCAGAACTGATCCAGTCTCCAGTGTATCGGAAAAAAATCAAGCATTTAACATGTCGCATTCATCGTCTTGAATGGTTAGGATAACTTTCGACCTTAAGAGTTAGCAATCTGACACCGCAAATAGCCAAAAGGATGTCTTCGTTTTCCTTGATAATCTCTAGACATCGTTCACTGGGCTGTGTTACGACGGATATTTCTGATTCCGGTAATTCGGATAAAATCAGACAAATGACACTGCTAGTTCCGTCCATCTTGCCTTACGGGTTGTACTCAGCATTGGTAAAAGTATCTGTCATGGTCGAGCCTGATGCGGAAAAGGTCTGCAACGTATGGGCAGTCACGCTCTACTGTCGTGTTTATGCGGCGCAATCACAGTGCCATGCGGAGCATGTCTCCTCTCCGCCCACCTGCCTTGCAGTCCCTCCCAGGTAACATTACGCCGCTCCAGCACACAACCTCGGGCACTCTATTTGCTTTGGGTGGCAATTAGTGGATTTTCTGAGAAGTTGGCACTCGTCGTTTGCTCTCAACAGTCAGGATTGTATTAATGGCGGGGGCGTGATATTTGTTCGAGCGCGGTATACGGTCTTCTGACATAGTGCATGTAGGCCAATGATCCTGGGGAAATTATCTGGCGAAATGTCGAATCATATATGATTCAACATTTTTCGCATCATTTATCGATAACAACATATTTTGTTTCCCTTTTCTTCCATTTCCTTCCATTTCCTTCCTGCTGGCCACCAGGGCCTGAAAGTTTCTGGTTCAGTGATTTGGATCCATATGACCTATAATGGAGGCCATTTAAAATGTCGTACTGCGTGTGACGTGTCAACAGATAGGCTAATAATAAATGTTGTTTGGCTATAGGTTTAGTTCGATGTAGTGAGCTAATTATGGGGATATTTCAGCACGTTCAGGCTCCTGCAAAAACGTGTACGTGCCTACTTCGCTTTGTAGCTATAGTGGCAACAACATTCAACACAGCAAGCTGAATGGAAAATGGACAAAGTTTATCCAATCGATAATTTATATTATTTTTCGGTGACGTTTTCGGACCAGGCAATAGCCACGTTTCCATGACACTAGGGAATCCGGATTTCCCCTCGTGGTAACTTCTGTAATTTTGTCACCACACAAGGGAAATAAAAATTGACAGTCAGATATGAACGATAGTCAGTTATGAATTATCCCCCGTTCATATATGGGGTACGACAAATATATTCCACGACAAATCGACAGGGGGTTGACACCGTCATCTCTCGAATTTTGATGAAATTGGGTTCGTAGGGTTATTGATGGCCCGGAACACGTTGGTGAGAACGACACGCTCCTACACCTTATAGTTTAGGAGTTATGACCTTGATACATTTCGAGAACTTAGATGAGCATGCTACCTTGCAGGGCCATTTTATCTGTGCAGAAATGTGATAAGTGGGCAAAAGTATATATTTTCGTAATCAGGATGAACCATAGAACACGCAGAGGTGAAAAAATGTTCCGATGCGCCAACGCACGTCGGTGTCAGTTGATTGCATACCGCCGTACCGTGAGTTAGCAAAATGGTGCTGAAGATAACTACGCATCTCAAACTAAAGATATGAAGGGCGCAAAAACATGACAGGATCTCAGTCATCTTCAATTTGGATCAGCATTAGAATATCAGCGTAAAACATCATGCATACACTGTCAAAAATAGTGTTTTGATTTAGTGGCAGCGTTCCCCAAGCCAAGATTTACAGTTGAAGAAAACACGGCGACATCGCGGCTGCCCCATGACTAGCCTCATCCGCGTCGCTGTCATCTCGGTGAGTCAGGTGAGACAGCGACAATTACGGCGCTGTTTGTGCCAGTAACGACGCGATTCAAGTACGTTTCCACATGGGGGAGTGTCATCCCGGGATTTCCCATGTATTGGCTGCGAGCGTCAATCATTAGCGGTGACGTCACTGGTGCTCTGGTCCTGTCGTGGCCGGCCCCGTCACCGCAGCTGCGCTTTCGAGCATTTTGCTGTTTTGTTTTTGACAGGTGTTGACGAGCGGCAATTTTAAGTCGTCACCGTTAGATAAGTAAGTTAGGTAGTTAGGTTGCAAGTCTATGCTTTTGAAATATTTTTTTTTTTTATTTTTTTAAAGCATATCTTGAATATTAACAAAATGAACAATGACATTTGCAACATTACACCAGGGCCGGGCAGCGTATATTACACCTCAGCCAGACCGGGGCAGCGTATGGCCGTCTCGCCCTCAGCCAGACCAGGACAGCGTATGGCCGTCTCCTCCCTCAGCCGGACCGGGGCAGCGTATGGCCGTCTCGCCCCTCATCATAAATTAAAGGAGGGATAACTATCCGCGGTAAACGTAATCTTAAATAGGTGCGTACCTTAGGCGCAACTATCCGTATCCCGTTCGAAATATTCGCACCGCTCCGAGACGCGTGCGGCGACAGCCGAGTCGGACGAGAGCACCTGTGACGTCACGGCAATGTTGAGGGATTGGGGCGGTACAATCCCCGGATGACTCTACCTCTCTTATACGGCCTTGCGTTTGCAGGTGTTGACCAAGGCCTTAGTTGACTGCTTCTAGGTGACGCGGTATCGTGGGTGTGTGGCTGGATATTGATATTGAGCCAAAAAACTTGACATTGACATGGGAAAACTGTGAAGAAGGCTGTCGGAAAGTGTCAGTGTAAGGCTGGTAGTAAATTGAAGTGGGTGGAGCATAGTGGCCACATTCAGTGAGTTGGGGGAGGGGAGGGGATGACAAAATTATGGCATGTTGCCAGATGTGATATCATGGAATGGGGGGTGTGCAGCTCAAAACATGGAAATTCTTACCTTATTTTAATGTTTTTAGACCCGGAGACCTCCTTCGTCCTATCATTTTTGATATAACAAACAATTTTGTCATCCTTCCGTTCCCCTAAATATTTGAATTTGGCCATCATGGCGTGGAGTGTGAAAATAAACTGCCTCCGTCTAGGAAGCATGCCATTTGCGACTACTGGGTTGCGCCAGCAACAAGAATACCACGGCACCACCATGTAAGTGAGGTAGGTATCTGCGGTTATGCAATTTATGTAAATTGTAATTAATCGCTGCCCTTTTGTGACATTTGCCAGCATCTTGGTTGTACTTGCCAGGTGCTCCTGGTTCATGTAAATGTACTTTCAAAAAAAGATAATAGCAGTCTTAGTATGTATGTACAGGGACCTGCAGTGGAGTACACTATGGTCCGGCTTATCTTCTCCTCTAGCGTACGTTTGACTGGAAATTAAGAAACAACAATACATGCATTCAAACCACATTACTGAGAGCTTCAAAATGACATATTGATGCATTGGCTCAACCCTGTCCTTTGTATTGGTTGATTTTAAGCAAAAATCAATTGTCCTCGCAAAGAGCTAAAAATGTTTTTTCTTAAAAGCAGCCAATGGATAAGGTGAGCCAATGCATCAATATATCATTTTGAAGCTCTCGGTAATGCAGTTTAAATGCATTTATTGTTGTTCCTTAATTCGCAGAAAATCATGCTAGAGAAGATAAGCCAGAAGAGTGTGTTCCATAGCAACTGCGCGTCCCTCTACATCTCATTGGTCCAGACGTGTCAAGATCCTAGGCATCCAGGTCCTATAGATCCAAGATCCTAGAAGGTAATGCTAGCATTGCTCTCATTTGTCCAGAACAAAAAATAATAAAGGTGTTTTCTATATTATTTGTGGAATATTTAATGATGCCTTGATTCCATTACATCAAATTGGCAAAACATCAATTGTCCAAAACCAATTTGCAGCACCCAGGAAAGCAGCAAGTAACATTGGCGTAACCAGAACGGTGGTTGGGGGGGGGGGGCACAGGTGGTTTGGGGGTAAATTCCAAAAATTATCACATAATTTTGAAGACTCATCGGATTTAGCTTGTTTATGCATTGATAGCTGATTTAAAACAAATTTCCCTTAGTACAAGTACCTTAGATTGTCTTCTATATCAGAAAATGTGACAATTTTGTGCCGATTTCAGGCGGTTTGGGGGGCCATGGCCGCCATGGCCCCTGGATCCGCTAGTGGCAAGTGATGTCATCATTGAATGTGGAAACATATTATTGCATCCAATTCCAAACATAATCTTGCATTCTTATTCTTGCATCCTTGTAACAATAGATACAACAAATATCAGTAGATGATGCAATGTCACATGGTTCTGGAGAACAATTATTCAGACACCACCATCTTTATGTGGTCCGCCAATGTGATCCATTGGCGGATCCAGAACGGTGGTTTGCGGGGGGGGGGGGGGGGACACAAGATGTTGGGGGGGCAAATTCCAAAAATTGTCACACATTTCAGAAAACTCATCGGATATCGCTTGCTAATGCAATATGCATTGATAGCTGATTAAAACAAAACTTTCCTTAGTAAAAGTTGCTTAGATTGTCTTCTATATCAGAAAATGTCTCAATTTTGCGCCGATTTCAGGCGTTTTTTATTGGGGGGGGGGGGGGGCATTGCCGCTACATCCCCCCCCCCTGGATCCGCTAATGTGTGTAGTAGTTATTGTAACGATCACAAAATGTGCTGTGTTGACAAAATGTGCTGTGTGTTGACACAATGTGCTGCGTGTTGACAAAATGTGTTGTATGTTTACAAAATGTGCCAGAGTGCCGATTTGTATAAATGTTGTTAGTCACCGAGGCATGAGACAACCTTATTTTTATAGTATAATTTGCCATAAGAGCGCGACAAAATGGAAGTGAGCTAGCCTGGCTCTTTGTCGGTGTCAGCCTCGAGGTTTTTTCACCTCTGAGAACTCGCCTGTGGTAATTTCCAAAGAAATGACTGGACAATTTAAAAGTGATCGGTTAACAAAAAAAATGTGATGATTTGTATTAGGTATAGTCAAGCCTCAATCCAAAAATTGACACCACCACGCGAAAGAGCGTCCCTTATTTACCCTTGATCACTCACGGAAATGATGGATATTTGCCTTAGGAGGCGTAAATATTGTATCGGGTCCTCCCCTAAACTCCTTGTCGGGAATCTTATCTTACTATCTATGAAATATTTCTTCTTGAAGAAGTTCTTGTGGAATTATCGTGGCTTTAGCACCCGACTCGACCATTCAAGCAACAAATCAGAAGGCACCTGCGTGAAATTGTACTTAAAAATGTTACATTTGTTTTAATGATGAAGACCCGAGGCCATAACTGACAAGGGAATATTAAGTTTAGTTTGAATGATTGCACAGTAAGTGGACTGTGCGAGATGAGACCTTCTTTGAATCCATTCTGCACCGATCCCTTCGCGAAACATAAGGGAATAGTGCGAAAAGGTCTGCGAACAGCATCTAGATCGCTGGTTGAGAGGATTGGTGATGAACGTATATCAATCGTCACCTGGCCATGTAGTAACTGCCGTATTAAATTAATAAAAGAGCCGAAAAGTTTGCCGTCAAAACAAGAAGCCACAAAATCATGTGCGACAACCGTCAGATCTGACGGTCAATTTTGATTTCCCTTGTGTGGTGACAAAATTACAGAAGTCACCACGAGGGGAAATCCGGATTACCAACATAGGTAGTCCGGATTTGTCATGGAAACGGGGCTACTGACTTGTCAGAGAAGAGAAGAGCTTTGCTGAGTAATGGACTCTTGTTGAGAGTAGAACAAAAAACTGCCAAATGGCCAACGTACACCACATCAATCCAATTATGGGGCAACAATATTTCTTGCTTCCATTTCTATGTTGAGTTCATACAGTTTATGATCTGATAAACCATAGTGAACCACAGTATCAAGTAGTCTTGTCAGGTCACATATATGGTGTCAGCTTTGCAAAGTTCATATGAAATGCGGGCTACGAAAAATAGGGAAACAAAGTACCTAACTCGATTGCTGAAATGACGAACTCGGTAACCGAGAACAGAGTACATTACACCGAAATCAATTGCAACTGGAATAGCTGGGTCTACACCGAAATGGCCAATGACATAACCGATGCTGTCAATTGAACATACTTCGGATTACATGCTAAACGATTCTACAAACAATATTATACCATACAATATCCTAATATATGCGATACAGGGTATTAATTTGAGAATAAAAAAATACTGAGTTATACCTAACATCACGTTATCATCAACGCTTCGCATGCCTACATATACTACCCATCCCCATCTAATCGTAATAGTAACTGGCTAATCGTAACTCTATCTAATTGTAACTGGCGGCATTAGACTCACGTCAGCTTCGCTAAGTGCATTATATAAATGTAAAAGTACACTTCAGTAGGTTTAAGAAATCTCCACTAGATTTGCTTTGTGGCTTTGCTGTTTTAGGTGGACGTATGCATTTTAGTTATGACGAACAGAAGAACACTAAGAACAACGGATAACATTTCCTAATTGTGGATACAAGTTTTTTTGTCAAACAGTCTCCATATCGTGAATCAAAATTGATATTTCGCTGGTGACTTAAGTCGGCACGGTGTGGTCAGCCAAAATGGTGTTGTTTCGGCCATTCTAGTTACGAGTTAGTCAAACGGCGATGCTCCGATTTCAACCGTTGATGAATTTCATGCGTAACATGGTTTATAAATATATTATAAAGTTTGGTTCATTTCAGGCATGGTTCACTGGTGAACATTGGGCTCATTTGTGTCTGTCTGATGCTATCCACGGTCAAATGGCCACAAAATGTAATTTGGGTCACTCAAGCTTTCTGTTGACACTACTTAGAATGGTCGTGTTTGCATATATTCAGCATGTGGGGCATCACAAACCAAGGTGCTCCTATAATCCAAGTAGTTCACGCTCAAAGTCTGTCCACTAGCCAAGGCGGTCCCTATACTTCAGGCTGTTCTAAATTGTACCATGGCACAAAATCAAAGCTGCTCGATAATGGAGCCTAGTCCACAATCCAGGCTGAACACGACTAGGCTGCTCCACAATCCAGGCTGAGCACGATTAGGCTGCTCCACAATCCAGGCTGAGCACGACTAGGCTGCTCCACAATCCAGGCTGAGCACGACTAGGCTGCTCCACAATCCAGGCTGAACACGATTAGGCTGCTCCACAATCCAGGCTGAGCACGACTAGGCTGCCCCACAATCCAGGCTGAGCACGATTAGGCTGCTCCACAATCCAGGCTGAGCACGACTAGGCTGCCCCACAATCCAGGCTGAGCACGACTAGGCTGCTCCACAATCCAGGCTGGTCCACAATCCCAGGTGGTTCATAATAGAAGCTGGTCCACAATCCCAGGTGGTTCATAATAGAAGCTGGTCCACAATCCCAGGTGGTTCATAATAGAAGCTGGCAAGCAATCCAAGCTGCTCCACAACCGAAGCTGCTTCAGAATCGAAGCTGGCGGCGGCTTCAGCCGCCTGTGCGGGTCCAGTTTCGGCCTGCAGTATAGTCTGCGTTACCGTAGCCGAGGTCTGAGAGCACGTCGTTACCGTAGCCGAGGTCTGAGAGCACGTCGTTACCGTAGCCGAGGTCTGAGAGCACGTCGTTACCGTAGCCGAGGTCTGAGAGCACGTCGTTACCGTAGCCGAGGTCTGTGAGCACGTCGTTACCGTAGCCGAGGTCTGAGAGCACGTCGTTACCGTATCCGAGGTCTGAGAGCACGTCGTTACCGTAGCCGAGGTCTGAGAGTACGTCGCTCCACGTGACGGTTTGTACGGAGGACCTTGACATGTTATACAGTCAATGGCAGTAGGTAAGGATCGGGTGTCCGGGTCAGGAATCGAGTGGCTGCGAAATTAGCATGTGGCATGGACAGCTGCTCGTGTTCGTGTACAGCGCCATTACTAAATGGAATTATTTCTGTACGGAACACATTTAGGCACGAGTGGCCTGCTACTGCCAGCAAAAATAGCAATACCTGACTGGTAAGAAATAAATAGTCCCACTGCTCCTCCGGGCTGTCACTAGTGAACACCGGGCTCCAGTCCACTGCTGCTATCTGGCGGTTAGCCCCATCCGGGTCAAGTTTAGACAAACACCTGGTGGTGAGAGTGCACGGCTGGGTCTAAAGTAGTGGTGCCAGTTTCAGAAAATATTTGTTCATTGCCCGACCGATGTCCAAGACCATGGTCAGCTGTCCGTCTGAAACTGTCCGGAAATCATTGTTTGTCCGAAATTTGTCCGAAAGCAGAACACGTGTTTGATATGAAAATGAGTTACCTGTGGCACACTTTCTGTTTTAATTTTTTTTTTAAGTAACTAAGTGATTTTCGCGACAAGCCATCCTTGGGCATTGGATGTCCGAAAATGTCCAAAGAAATATGATTATGTCCGTCCGAAAACCGATTCGGTCTTCGGACAAATTCGGAATTCCGAAAATGATTGTACCGATTAACACCAGTAGTCTAAAGTCTGACACGGACAGCAGCACAGGTGACCAGTTGGGAGGGCTGTAGTATAGGCTGTAGACGAGTTGGAGGGCTGTAGTCACAGACTGTAGTCACACAACACCGGCCAGGTCGACACTCTGGTTCGTCACGATGACATCGATGGTGGAGCCAGACGCTCGAAATGTCGGTTCCGTGATGTCCTGCTGAAGGTTGTACTCGTAGCTACGCAAAAACTGCCGGAACCGCTCAGCTGCTGTGCTGTCGGTGTTCATATTGAGGTTGATATTATCCCCGGCGATGACAATGGGGCCGCTGTGTCGTGTGAGCGCGTACTGTAGCTGCTGCTCCAGCTCGGCCATGTCGGCGGCCACCCGCGCCTGGGTCTGAGTCGGTGCCACCCCCCCCCCCCCCCTATACCGTGTGCGCACCATCACGCGAGCCGGGCCGGCGTTCCCCTTGCGACGTCTTCGAAAGACAAGAGCTTCACATATACGACCGGGTTCGCTCTTCATTCATCCGTTGCACTTCAACTACGAATATCTTGATGCCCGCAAGCCACTAGATTCAGTCACCGAACAGAATGCGACACAATGCGTGCTTTGTGAAGCCCATTCGAAGAGGGGCTTGCTAATGACCGTGCAGCTTTTGCGAACCAGTCGAACGCCGACGCTTTGTCCCATTTTCTAAAGGCGATGTGTGCTGCTATTGAAAAGGCGCACTCTGACGTCCAGCTGCGCCTCTCTCACCACATATCTCGCTTGGTCGGTTCTAAACCCGACCGGGCCGGGGATCGCATCGAATACCGATACCAGTATAAACTGGATCAACCCTGCTCCATCTAACCAAGAAGCCAGACAGTGAGTCAAGATACCAACCACAGCCAAATACATCAAGCCTCGCTACGTTAGTTGTTTGTTTGTTGATTTGTTGCGTCATTTCATCAACGTTAGTGTTGATGAAATAAAACTGAATGCATGGAATCCATCCCAAAGCAAAAAATTCGAAACAACATTTAACGTTGGTTCAATAGATTGCATGATTCAAGGAAAGGTAGGTTTAAATCGAGCCGTGTGGGTAAGACATAAAGTACCGCTGTTGTGCCTTCGATTTCGACAACAAGACCAGATAATCACTATACTCTATGACGCGACAAGGCTTTACCGAAACCTCACAAGGCTTTACCGAAACCTTTAAATCAAATGTGGGCTGGTGTCGTTCGGGCTTCCTCATCCGCCATACGCTCCCTCGGAGACACATAATTTTACTGGCTACGAAATGAACAGGTTTCATAGCAGAACGGTCGACGAGTTCCTTAACCGAGTCTCGAGCCTCCAAGCCTACACTCCGGTGATAGTTTGGGCACGAAAAGCCGGCTGATGATGTTGGTCCCAGTTGGTCTTCAATGCCACATGGTCTCTCCTGTCCCCACCGTTCACAGACGCAACTCGCCGAGACGCAACTCGCAAACGAAGAACACGCCGAATTGGAGGCGAAAGATGACGCAGCATCTAGGGATAATTCTGCGATTTTGAGAATGTGCACCGCTTGCGACACACCACTCGATATTTCGCGGCAATCTGCAGCTAAAACCACTTCAGACCGTAATAAGCCGGTAGCTGAGATTTCCTCGCGGCGAAAAACTCGTCACCATGAGACCTGATATGCCCACTGAATTAGCGACCGGATGGCCATTGTGGGGCCACCTTGAGGGCCTTGTTGCTGCGAGCTTAAACCACGCGCAAAATAATATACATGTTTAACCCTCGCCCGGGTAGGGCAAAATCACTACGTGTTCGGGGTACGGCCCCCTTAACGTTTCGCCCCTAATTGAGATAGAGCTTCAATTAAAAAACGAGCGTGTTGCTTGTGACGAGAGGAAGCCGCTGATACAAGATTTTAAGGTCTTGGTTCATTAAGTGACCTCTGAGGTCATGTCAAGGACCCAAAAGTCATCAAAATTGAAAATGCGTATAAATTGAATTTTATCGAGCTAGATTCGTGAATGAGCATATCATAATGCTTAATAGGCGCCAAATTCGTAATCAGCGTCACAAAATGTCCTAAAAACTGCCAAATTCCAAAAAAGGTCATCAGCTCATCTGAGGTGACCTGTGGATGTGTATGACCCTAGTGGAACATATAATTATCTAATATGGATCCCAAATTTGAAATCAGAGTCACCAATTGTCTTAGAAACCGCCAGAAGCCCACAAAAGTCATATGAGTTCATCGGAGGTCAATAACCTCAGTTGACTTCTGAAAAGGTCAATCGAGGTCCCAATCTCAGTGGAAACCACAACTGTCACCTGGAAACACATTTGCATATGTTCCTGAACAACACACACTCGGAAACTGCACAAGTTACAAGCATCGGTCTGCGGGACGCCAGTTGCGCCTGACATGACCTTGAGAAACAGGTCATAGGTCACGGGTCATGTGGGTTAGAAATGTACATTTTTCAGATTCTGTGTCAAATTGGTCAGAAGTAGGGTACTGAAAGTTTCATCGCAATCGGTTAGAAACTATGTGAGTTATTCTAGAAAAACCGAGCGGGGTGGCATCCACCCCCCTACCCGGGCGAGGGTTAATGCTTATGATCCAGGGTTCGGCATAGTCGA
>JAXIVJ010019030.1:5000-21136 GCA_036785665.1 Chirona hameri | reverse complement strand
AGGTCTGACATGACCTTGACGAAAAGGTCATAGGTCATGATCTAATATTCGTATACATTTCAAATTTTGATAGGATGCGTATAATTGTTGTAATCTCAGCTACTGCAAATTTCAGCAAGATGCACCGCATGTGTGTAAGGTTATTCAAGAAAAACCTCAGGGTGGGGGCTGTCATCCCCCCCCCTCCGTAGGGCGAGTGTTAATACCATACATGTTGCATAAGATAATGCAGAAAAATAGATAAAAAGGTAAATATTTCCCTTTAGGCTGGAGCGACTAAAGTGTGATTAAATTTAAGACGCTGAGTAGTGAGCAGATTGCGGTGACGATTGGTGTTGGTCGGTTCTGTGCGGCTCGTTCGGTGCTCCTCGTTCTCCTGTCTTTCGAAATGTGTGTCGTTTAAAATGGTCCATCAGACGAACTGATCTGATCAGACGAACTGAAGACTGCATTAGCCGATAATCCGATCCGAATCACTGATGTCGACTGTAGGACTGCGCTCCTACAAATTGTTTTGCAAGACCCGACGGTTTTCAACAAATGTTGTCAAAACTTGAATATACAATGAACAAATGATTCCAAACTTGCATCGCCTCTGATTGAAACACTTCATCCCATTACAAAATCATATTCTTGGCCTAAACAATAATAAGAAGTAGAAACAAATAGCGATGTCTCACCATGGGGCCATCAGACTGCCTCAGTTCCTCACTGTCTCATTTGGCTGAACTCCAAATAAAATTATGAGTCATGTGATGCATTTTTATGGGGATCGCACCGACTGCTGAAGTCATTTGGCGCCCACAATAATAGGTCACGCAGTGGTGCAGTCATGCAGTGATGCAGTAATAGGTCACGCAGTGATGCAGTGATGCAGTGATGCAGTAATAGGTCACGCAGTGATGCAGTAATGCAGTGATGCAGTAATAGGTCACGCAGTGATGCAGTCATGCAGTGATGCAGTAATAGGTCACGCAGTGATGCAGTCATGCAGTGATGCAGTAATAGGTCACGCAGTGATGCAGTCATGCAGTGATGCAGTAATAGGTCACGCAGTGGTGATGCAGTCATGCAGTGATGCAGTAATAGGTCACGCAGTGATGCAGTCATGCAGTGATGCAGTAATAGGTCACACAGTGATGCAGTCATGCAGTGATGCAGTAATAGGTCACGCAGTGATGCAGTCATGCAGTGATGCAGTAATAGGTCACGCAGTGGTGATGCAGTCATGCAGTGATGCAGTAATAGGTCACGCAGTGATGCAGTCATGCAGTGATGCAGTAATAGGTCACGCAGTGATGCAGTCATGCAGTGATGCAGTAATAGGTCACGCAGTGGTGATGCAGTCATGCAGTGATGCAGTAATAGGTCACGCAGTGATGCAGTCATGCAGTGATGCAGTAATAGGTCACGCAGTGATGCAGTCATGCAGTGATGCAGTAATAGGTCACACAGTGATGCAGTCATGCACAGGTATTGGACTCCGCAGTGACTGCACGCGGGTGTTTCCCCATCGGTCGTGGCCAGGCGGAAAGGACGATCATTAACCACCCCATCGGTCGTGGCCAGGCGGAAAGGACGATCATTAACCACCCCATCGGTCGTGGCCAGGCGGAAAGGACGATCATTAACCACCCCATCGGTCGTGGCCAGGCGGAAATAACGATCATTAACCACCCCATCGGTCGTGGCCAGACGGAAAGGACGATCATTAACCACCCCATCGGTCGTGGCCAGACGGAAAGGACGATCATTAACCACCCCATCGGTCGTGGCCAGGCGGAAAGGACGATCATTAACCATCCCATCGGTCGTGGCCAGGCGGAAAGGACGATCATTAACCATCCCATCGGTCGTGGCCAGGCGGAAAAGGACGATCATTAACCACCCCATCGGTCGTGGCCAGGCGGAAAGGACGATCATTAACCACCCCATCGGTCGTGGCCAGACGGAAAGGACGATCATTAACCACCCCATCGGTCGTGGCCAGGCGGAAATAACGATCATTAACCACCCCATCGGTCGTGGCCAGGCGGAAAGGACGATCATTAACCACCCCATCGGTCGTGGCCAGGCGGAAAGGACGATCATTAACCACCCCATCGGTCGTGGCCAGGCGGAAATAACGATCATTAACCACCCATCGGTCGTGGCCAGACGGAAAGGACGATCATTAACCACCCCATCGGTCGTGGCCAGACGGAAAGGACGATCATTAACCACCCCATCGGTCGTGGCCAGGCGGAAAGGACGATCATTAACCATCCCATCGGTCGTGGCCAGGCGGAAAGGACGATCATTAACCATCCCATCGGTCGTGGCCAGGCGGAAAGGACGATCATTAACCACCCCATCGGTCGTGGCCAGGCGGAAAGGACGATCATTAACCACCCCATCGGTCGTGGCCAGACGGAAAGGACGATCATTAACCACCCCATCGGTCGTGGCCAGGCGGAAATAACGATCATTAACCACCCCATCGGTCGTGGCCAGGCGGAAAGGACGATCATTAACCACCCCATCGGTCGTGGCCAGGCGGAAAGGACGATCATTAACCACCCCATCGGTCGTGGCCAGACGGAAAGGACGATCATTAACCACCCCATCGGTCGTGGCCAGGCGGAAATAACGATCATTAACCACCCCATCGGTCGTGGCCAGGCGGAAAGGACGATCATTAGCCACCCCATCGGTCGTGGCCAGGCGGAAAGGACGATCATTAACCATCCCATCGGTCGTGGCCAGGCGGAAAGGACGATCATTAACCATCCCATCGGTCGTGGCCAGGCGGAAAGGACGATCATTAACCATCCCATCGGTCGTGGCCAGGCGGAAAGGACGATCATTAACCACCCCATCGGTCGTGGCCAGACGGAAAGGACGATCATTAACCACCCCATCGGTCGTGGCCAGGCGGAAATAACGATCATTAACCACCCCATCGGTCGTGGCCAGGCGGAAAGGACGATCATTAACCACCCCATCGGTCGTGGCCAGGCGGAAATAACGATCATTAACCACCCCATCGGTCGTGGCCAGGCGGAAAGGACGATCATTAACCATCCCATCGGTCGTGGCCAGGCGGAAAGGACGATCATTAACCACCCCATCGGTCGTGGCCAGGCGGAAAGGACGATCATTAGCCACCGAGTACGGATAATTCAGCTGTTTGTGATATGCTCCGTCAGAGGAATCGTTCTGCCGCACTAAAGAACGGCCACCTGCAATCAGTGCGCGGTCCGCCGAGTGGCGCCCTGCTCTGTATTCAGGTCGTGTGGGTCGTGGCGGTACGCGCCAGGGGCCCTCCCAGTCCGGCAGTGGCCAGGCTTCCCCGCCATCGCATTCGAGCCACGCGCCGGGGGCTCCCTCGATCGCCGCCCGGTCGAGCCCGGCGTACCGGCTCCACTGGCGCGGCGGTATTCGGCACATGACGTCACATGACGTCACATGATGGTATTCGGCATATATCGGCACATGACCGACGCTAGAGAACAACATCCTCACTCCAGACATTGCTTCATATCTCGTCCGCTGGCCGAAAATAGTATTGGAACTGGTTTTTGTTTTTATGTGCGCGCTTTTACAATCGTGTGTAACGTGAATGGTCATTGGTCTGCGAATTTCCCAAGACTCGGGAGATTCCCGTGGTGAGGTAACCGGCTTCGTTATGGATGACGATGAGTCTGGTGCTTACGAAATCGGGTGCTCCTTTTGTGCGATCGTCATTCGTTTGAGCGTTAAGACGAGATTTATGTGTTCCACGGTGTGATAGATCTCTCCGAATCGATTCTTCATTGTGTGCTCGATTGACATCATCTTTATATCATCGCATTAATGGATTAGGACGGCATTTACGTGATACTGGTAACTGGAAGTCTTTAAACTTATTTTAAAATGCGCAGAACTCAGTTTTGTTAACCACATTTGTTACCTACATTAAATGAAACTAGTCACTTTCATAATGGAAGGATTTTATACTTGTGCTAGCAGTTTTGAAGGCCATGTCGAGAAATCACTTACTGGATACTCCGTTTGGTTGTTAAGATGGTTAAGATTTTCCTGCCGAATATAATGGTTTTTCCTGTCATTCAGGGCTGTGTCGAAAAATACAGGGCTGTGTCGAAAAGCAGCGTTACTGGACCAGCGAGCGAATCCTTCGCCACGGAAGATATTATGCTAGTTCACTGGCGGATCCAGGGGGGGGGGGGGGGGCTGGAGCAAAAGCCCCCCCATTCCACGCTCGACGGGGGGCAATAGAAATTAGCCCCCCCAAACAAACAAACAAACAAAAAATCCGCTGAAACTGGCGATGAAAAATGGGTACTGACTGCGAAAAATAACTTCTTGCGAACAAAAACATCGTTATTTTTTGCCTTGTTCGTGTTTTCTCTATTTTGTAGCATTTTGGTAGCAGGAGGGAAAGTGGTGCGGCGCGTGGATATTTGGAAATGTCGACTACAAAATGCAGACCCATCAACTTAAGTAGCCATAAGTCAGCCAAAACTAAAATATGCCTTTGAAATTCAGTTTTGGTATTGTCCATACTTCGTTCTCCAATATATATTCCGGTTTTTGAATATGTTTGGAAGTTTCCATTTTGTGGATTTTTCTCCACAAAAAAAAAATCAGTTTTTCATAAAATCATATCAAATATAAAATAATCTTAAAAAGCCGGAATATATATTGGAGAACCAAGTATGGACGATGCCCAAGCTAAATTTCAAAGCAATATCTTGAGTGCTGACTGATTTATGGCTCCCAAGTATGATGAGTCTGGACTTTGTATCAGGGGCGGCGCCACGGATTTTTGTCAGGGGGGTGGGGGGCCTCCATTTGAGAGGGAGCCTCCATTTGAGATGGGGCCTCCATTTGAAAAGGGGCCTTTGACCTCCATAGGGCTCCTCTCACCTTCCATCCGGCTTCCAGAGGGCCGCTTCTGGACTTTAAGTGCACCTCTGACCTCCATAGGACCCCCTCTGGCCTACAGGGGACCAGGGGCGTAGACAGGATTTCTCCCAATGGGGGGTATGGAATTAGAGGGACCCTCGTAGCCAAGGGGGGCCCACATAATTAAAATAGTGCAGTATGTTGTATGTTGTGATAAATAACTTTCGACAACGAAAACAAATATATTTGTATTCTTGTGAGTCAAAACTCAAAATTTTCAAATCCGCGATAGCTATTTCAATATATTGTTATTTCCTTTCTTTCGGGTTTTTTATTTGCAATTTGCTTCAAAACTAGATTGTCTACGATTTTGCAAACATTTATTGTTTTTCCACCAAAAATGGCATGACATGACGTGATTAAAACGTCATTATCTCCCCAAGTACTACACGATTTCCATTGAAATGTTGTGATAAGACGAATAATGGATGCAGCATAAGGTACTGAAAGGTTGCCATCGATATCTATCATTGTTTTCAAGTTATTGAGAAAATCAGGAAGGGTGGGGGTGGGGGGGGGGGGGGGGAGAGATTCTGCCACCTCCAGCGGGGCGCGGGTTAATCAAAATAATATCCTGAATCTTCTTCAATTCGGATTGAGGAAACATCACATAACGTACATGCCGATTGTGCACGTGTACGATGAAGTTACAAAATCTCTACAAAATAACGAAATAACATGCTTCTTATATATTGATTTACAGGAAGCTTCGGATACCGTTTGCTTATAAATTGTCTTGAAAAATACACCACATTGTGATACGAGGGGTTTCTACAACACGATAGAGTCATATCTTAACACGCGCCCTGGAAGGCCTCTGATAATTACACGCCCTGGTGGTGGTGGTGGGGGGGGGGGGCGGATTCCGCCCCCCCCCCTAAGATCTCGAAAATCACGCAACGTAGCGACAAGCGGAAAACAGCGTTAGATAAGTCGAGACAGGCTCTATGGAAGGCTTATCTGTTTTTGTTTAGGTCAGGTCAATATTGAGGTCACCAGAGGTCAAAGGTCAGATTTTCCAGTTTTAGGACTTCGCTCGAGAAACCCCCAAATATCTCGGGAACTATGATAGCTAGGAACAAACGGGAAAAAAAGCAATCGAAAGCTCTTTAAGTGTTTAATCGCCATCTGTGTGTCCTCAAATTTGAGCTCAGGTCAATATTGTAGGCTCCAGGTCATCACATGTATTTTTTGGGGGGCAAAAGAGTTTTACGCAAATAACTTTTTACCTAATGAAGATTATGCACTAATGGGGTATGCCAGCAAAATTTCCGCCATCAGGGGCGCTGGGCAGCAATGTGACCCAAGCGGCGATTGCCGCCATTGGCGACAATGTATTAAGTCACTGTTTGAAGGTGGCTCTTGCTTTAAAAATAGTTACGATAGAAAGTGCTAAAGGCTCACGTCTCATGTGGTTCGCTGAAGCTTTCTTAGTTGAATTATGCCATTTTTGTTTGATGATATCAATAAATGGGGTTGCACAAAATCGCGGAAGTCAAACCATGCGTGGCGAACCGCCATAAGGGCGAGCGGCCCATCCAGCCTCAGCGGACGAACAACCATATCGGCTCGCCGCGGCAGCCGTCGTCGGGGCTGCTGGCTGCGGCTCCTGGGCGGGCAATCTTTCTATCCACCGTGGCTTCGGGCCAAACAACAACAAAATATTGGTGGCAAACAACAATGGTTGTACATTTGATTGTTAAACTGATAAACATTCATATATTTAATACAAAATATGGAAGAAAGGCTTTCACTGTGCATTAATTGCGATGTCACCACAGATGGAACTTACTGTTTGAAACACTGCTAAAAAACATACTCACCTTCGATTGAGCAGAAGATCGTATTGTCGACACCTGCTTATGACATCCTGCTGGAGCAGCACAGACCGCCATGCTCTCTAGAAAAAAAATGAGGAAAATACACAAACTTTCATATAAAATACGGCAGGACCAACGACTTGCTAAGTGCGGTGGCATATGGTCTAATTGTATTCCCTGCTCAGTGCCACTCCTTCAGCTCCTCTCGTTCCTTCTGCGCCGCCTGCACCATCGCTCATTCTCATCACCATCTTGTGTGGCCTTGATCGTATGATGAATATACATAATGACGGTAAACTAAAATACTGCCGTTCACTCGAGCCGCAGTCCTCGCCACCGAAGACGACGGCCGGCTGCGGCGAGACGACATGGTCGATCGCCTGCTGGGGCCGGACGGCCCGATCTCCCTAATGACGGCTCGCCACGCGTGGTTGACTTCGGGGTGATTTTGTGCAACCCCAATTATTTATATCAGCAAAAAATGGCAGCATTTAACTCAGAAAGCTTCAGCGAACCACATAAGACTTGGCCCTTTAGCATTTCCCAGCCTAACTATTTTTAGAGCCACCCTCAAACTGACTTAATGCATTGTCGCCAATGGCGGTGATCGCCGATTGAGTCACATTGTACATCAGCGCCATCTACATCCTTGTCAACTGACATACCCCATTGTTTTACGCTATCGTGTTTGTCTCGTCAAGGCGCTTCTAATTCAAAATCGTAGAAGGATAAATATTGCCACTGGGGGTCGCCGCTCAGGAAAGTACGGGCCAACGTGTTTGTCCGGATGTGTGTCCAGACGAGATCTTTGGCCACCTCTGCAGGTCGACGCTGCGGTTATTGGGTCGGAAGATAACCAGGGAGCGAAAAACGCCACCCCAGCCAATGGTGTTCGGCTGAGACCCCAGCCAATGCCGGGTTAATACTCGTACATTGTCAAAGCCTTGTACTCCTCTCAGACGTTAGTAGCATACACTGAAAACAATGAGAACTTTGACCGGTCTTCCTTCGAGAGCCTCACCGGCGCTCGACCGGCAGACCACCTCTACCACTACAGGACCCTATAAAAGACAGCGAAGGCCCTCTACAGATCGGCAGGGGCCTCTAAAGGCCGACAGAGGGTCCTCTACAGATCGGCAGGGCCCTCTTAAGGTCAACAGAGGACCCTCTACATATTGGCTGGGACTCTGCAGATCGACAGGGTCCCTAAAGTCTGGAAGAGGGCCCTCTACAGGTCGACAGAGCCCTCTAAATGCCGACAGAGTCCCTCTACAGATTGGCAGGGCCCTCTAAAGGCCTCCAGGACCCTCTAAAGGCCGGCAGGGTCATTTAAAGGCCGGCAGAGAGCTCTCTATAGATTGGCTGGGGCACTCTGCAGATCAACAAGGCCCCTAAATGCTGGAAGAGGGCCATCTACAGGTCGACAGGGCCCTCTAAAGACCGGCTAAAGGTCGACAGGGCCCTCTAGAAGCCGGAAGGGCCCTCTAAAGGCCGCCAGGGCCCTCTAGAAGCAGGAAGGGCCCTCTAAAGGCCGCCAGGGCCCTCTACGGGTCGGCAGGGCCCTATACAGGTCGACAGGGCCCTCTAAATGCCGACAGAGGCCCCTACAGATTGTCAGGTCGAACTACAGATTGGCAGGTCGAACTACAGATTGACAGGGCCCTCTAAAGGCCGGCAGAGGGCCCTCTCCAGATCGACAGGGACCCTCTACATATCGGCAGGGCCCTATAAATGCCGGCAGAGGGCCCTCTACAACCGACACGGGCCCTCTAAATGCCGGTAGGGGGCCATCTGCAGATCGGCAGGGCCCTTTAAAAGCTGGTAGAGGGCCCTCTTCACACTGTCTGGGCCCTTATGTACGTATTTACATATACATGCCTTTAACATACAAGCAAGTGCTGTTATTTATTCGTGTTACTATTTGTTTAGGTTAGTGGGCGTTCTTCTATGCGACGTAAGGTGTTTCGCGGGCGCCTGACACCATCCAAAACACTGGGGCCCTCAATCGGTCACCAGAGGGGCCTACCTGACCTCCAGGGGGGGGGGGCATGCCCCCCCCCCCCTTGCCTACGCCCTTGTGGGGGACCCCTGGCGTTTGACCTCCAGAGGGCCTCTCTGGCTTCCAGAGGGCCCTCCTGGCCTTCGGTGGCCTTTCTGACCTCCAAAGGACCTCCTATGACCCCCAGGGACCCACCTCTGACCTCCCCTCTGACTTCCAGATGGCCTCCTCTGGCCTTCAAATGCCCCCTCTGACCGCCATAGGACCCCCTCTGGTTTCCAGGGGCACCTGTGACCTCCGCGATTGGGCCTGCGAGATGGGGCCTCTTTGAAGCATGGAGGGGCTTCCTTAAATGACAGGAGGGGCAAAAAGATATGTTTGCCCCCCCCCTGCCCGACGACAGGGGGGGGGGGGGGCGACTGTCCCTCCTGTCCCCGGTGGCGCCGCCGCTGCTTTGTATTCGACATTTCCAAATATGCGTGGCGCGTCTGGCGCTATTTTCGATCTGGAGCGATTCCTACAACCAACGTAAGTTAAAAACGTCGCGTATTGGCGTCACAACGTTTAGCGCTGAACAGCGTGCGTGGAACGCATTTCGACAGTATTTGAGGAATTGTGACTGTGACTTGCACTGGCGTTCCCTAGATCTAGGGTTCGAGAATGGGGGGAGGCTAAAATTTCGCTCCGCTTCAACAGCGAACAGTTGTTGACCGGGGGGGGGGGGAGGGGAGGGTCGTCAGCGCGAAAAGTCGTTGAGCGGTGGGGGGGGGGGGGGGGGGAGGGGGGAGGGTCCTGATAGCGAGAGTCATTGATTGACCGGGGGAGGGGGACATTTTCCCCTAATTATCACTTCTTACAGCCAATGCAGGAACACGCGGGGCGGGGACATCCTTGTATTGAATGCTCGCCATTAGAGCCTTTCGTGGATCGGGAATCCCGTACGGGAATGGAAACGTGATGGGAATGGGTGGGAATGGGGCACATTTTTGGGAAATTAACGGGTTGGAACGGGTTACGGGAGACTATATAATTTTGTCGTGAAAAACGTCTGAAATAAGAAAAAACGTAAAACAATCTGATGTGCAGCAAATATCGCATACAACATTCTTAGAATTATTCGACTTGACAACCTGGTGGTATACGCGGCGTACGCATGATAGATAACCAAATAAAATGGCTAATTCTGAAACCTGGTTTCAGCCCATGTACAAACAAAAACATACTGCACATTTGCATAACATAAAAACTGCTAACATTTCCAATTGTTTCAACGAAAGCAGTGTTTGGAAGCACTGGTAATGTTGTTGCAACATGGTCCAAGTCAAAGTATGCAAAACAATGGTATGACTATACTGCTCACCTTAGGGTAAATTCACAATGCCAAATAATAGTGAAATCCCCCACCATGTTTCGAAGACTGGTGCAGTAAATGATAAATCACCTACCCTGCCCAAATCCAGTAGCTGGTAGGTTTACCTGCATTATGCGTACAAGCGAGCAAACAAAACACGTGGACCGTCCCCTAACTCAACTGTGAACTGTTCACTGGCGGATTCGGGGGGGGGGCATCAGGGGAAAATCCCCCCCCCCCCCCTCCCGCAGGAATATGGGGGTGCATTCAATACAAGTATCCCCCCCGCGCGTTCCCAATTTATCGTAAAATCGTAAAAACTGTCTTTGCAGCAGTCAAAATCCAGCTATCCACAGTCAAAAACCGGAAGATTTCGCGCCGCTTCGCTGCAGGCCACAACTTTCGGAATTACTTATACAAATTTGGAAAATGGGAACATGAATTCCACTAAGTGTCTGGCAGAGGCTCTCCTTGGCGGTAATTGCTGGCACTGGCGGATCTAGAGGGGCATCAGGGGCAAATTATCCCCCCCCACAGGAATTTGAGAGGGGCATTCAATACAAGTAGGCCCCCTTTCCACGCGTTGCCTGCACTGAACGTGAAACACAATGATCTTAGAAGCAAACCTCATGAAAACGAAAGTTTTTTCTCTCGAGTGATTGAATTTGAAGTTTATATGTATCCCTTTCTTTCAATGATAGACAAAACAGCGCAACTGATGCAGTAGCGTACCCAGGATTCACGCCAGGGGGGCAATTTTTTATCCAGAGGGCATAAGGTACCCCCACCCAAAAAAAAATCCCGGATTTGGCCCACTATATTGTTAGACTGGCATATTTTCAACAACAAAATCTCTCCAAAAATCCTTTTTTTCGACAAAAGGGGGCACGTGCGGACCTTCAGGGAGGGGGGGGGGGCAATTACCCCGTTTGCTCCCCCCCCCTTCCCTTGGGTACGCCTATGACCTGATGCAATTCAAGCAGCCCCGGTGACACTTAACCCGCGCCCCGCTAGGGGGGGGGGGGGTGGCAGAATCTGCCCCCCACCCCTCCCGGATTTTCTCAATAACTTGAAAACTATGAGAGATATAAATGTCAACCTTTCAGTACCTTATGCTGCATCAATTCTACGTCTTCTCACTAAATTTCAATGAAATTGATTTAGTATTTTGTGAGATAATGATGTTTTAATGACACCATGTCATGCCATTTTTGGTGAGAAAAAAAATAAATGTTTGAACAATTGTAGAAACTAGAGTTTTGAAGCAAATTGAAAATACAAAACTTCAAAAGAAAGGAAATGACATTCTCTTCAAAATTACCATCTCGGATTTGCGAAATTGTGTGCTTTGTATCCTCCCCCCCCCCCCCCCCAAAAAAAAATATCGACATTTTAAAAAAAAAAAAAAAAAATTAAGCTCAAATACCAAAGTAAGGTGACGGGCCCAAATCCGCGGAGAAAAAAAATGGGGGGGGGTACCCTTTTGCAACAAGAAGACCCCACGTAGAGAGGCTGGATCCGCCAGTGGAACTGTTATGTTGTTATCATGGCGGATCCAGGGGGGGGGGGGGCGACGGCAGGGGCAAAAGCCCCCTCCCATCCCACGCTCGACGGGGCGGCAATAGAAATTACCCCCCTCAAATCCGCTGCAAACTGGCGATGAAAAATGGGTACTGACTGCGAAAAATAACTTGTTGCGAGAAGAAAAAAAACGTATTTTTTCCCTCGTTCGTGTTTCTCCATTTTGTAGCATTTTGGTAGCAGGAGGGAAAGTGGCGCGTGCATATTTGGAAATCTCGAATACAAAATCCAGATCCATCATACTTAAGTAGCCATAAGTCAGCCAAAACTAAAGATATTGCTTTGAAGTTCGGTTTGGGTATTGTCTATACTTTGTTCTCCAATATATATTCTGGTTTTTCAATATGTTTGGAAATTTTGATTTTGTGGATTTGTTTTCTCAATTTCTTTTTTATCTTCATAAAATCATATGAAATATCAAATCATATGAAAACGCCGGAATATATATATTGGAGAACCAAGTATGGACGATGCCCAAACCAAATGTCAAAGCAATATCTTGAGTGTTGACTGACTTATGGCTCCCTAAGCAGTGGCGTACGCAGAAATTCAACAAGAACCAGGTCATTGCCGTGAGGGACGCCACCCGATCGACAGGGGCGACACCAATATTGGCGAAATTTTGCAGGGGGGAGGGAGGGACGCCTCTCCTTCCGCACCGTACGGAAGGAGAGTCACTGGCCGGAGGGGCGCCGTCACTCGCCGAAAGGGGCAGTACTTGTCGGAGGGGCGCCGTCACTCGCCGGAGGGGCTCCGTCACTAGCAGGAGAGGCGCCGTCACTCGCCGGAGGGGCGTGGTCACTGGCCGGAGGGGCGCCGCTACTGGTCGGAGGGCGCCTTCACTGGCCGGAGGGGGCGCCGTCACTGGCCGGGGGCGCCGTCACTGGCCGCAAGAGTGCCGTCACTGGCCGGGGGAGCGTCCTCACTGGCCGGAGTGGCGCCGTCACTGGCCAGAGGGGCGTCGTGAATGATCGGAGGGGCGCCAGCTTTGCATGGGCGCCTCGGGTCGAAAGGACCAGGTCACGACCTGCATGACCTGATACTCGGTACGCCACTTTCACCGCCACTGTCAGTATGATGGGTCTTGACTTTGTATTCGACATTTCCAAATATGTCTGGCGCGTCTGGCGCTATTTTCGATCTGGAGCGATTCCTACAACCAACGTAAGTTAAAAAACGTCGCGTTTTGGCGCCAAAGTTTATAGCGCCGAATAGCGTGCGTGGAACGCATTTCTACAGTATTTGAGGAATTGTGACTGGGACTTGGGTATCGTTGTTTACATTTTCCCTGTAAACATGTAGCCAAATAAAATTCACACTTTGTGAATGTGTAGGTAAAGTTAATATTTTTCATTGTCAAGGTCATCTTAAATTACTATAGCTTGGGATGGCTACTTTGGACTCGGGACATATCCAGGCACAAGTAATTTCAGGTACCAATTTGAATTCTGACACCCATTTTGCACCATGCTTAGGTACCTATCCTGGTGCATTTTATGGGTGCTATGAGTAGAGGTCTCACATTTTTTTTTAGCATTTCCAACTAGTCAAGATCAGACTCAGCATGAACTCAGTTACAAAAATGTTTGAAAGCGACAGAAGAGGTAAAATTGGGGTTGTCTGTTTTTTGCCACTGGCGGATCCAGGGAGTGGGGGCATTAGGGGCAAATGCCCCCACAGGAACATGGCGGGCATTCAATACAAGGATGTCGTCCGCCCCGCGTGTTCCTGCATTGGCTGTAAGAAGTGATAATTAGGAAGAAAAAATCCCCTCCGGTCAATGACCTTCGCTTTCAGGACCCAACACCCCCCGCTCAACGACTTTTTGCGCTGACGACCCGACTCCACACTCCCCCCCCCCCCTCCGGTCAACAACTTCTCGCTGATGAAGCGGATCGAAATTTTAGCCTCCCCCCCCATTCTCGAACCCTAGATCCGCCAGTGGTTGTTATGGGTCAAGTACCATATCCTCTTGGGACCAAGGCAGAGACATAGACATATATTAAGGCCATCCACGATAAGCTCATGGATATTACGGCCCCTCGTCAGAGGCTAACACAGCGGACATGGGAAGTGAAAAAACGCAAACATACACACACACACACACACACACACACACACACACACACACACACACACACACACACACACACACACACACACACACACACACACACACACACACACACACACACACACACACACACACACACACACACACACACACACACACACACACACACACACACACACACACACACACACACACACACACACACACACACACACACACACACACACACACACACACACACACACACACACACACACACACACACACACACACACACACACACACACACACCACACACACACACACACACACACACACACACACACACACACACACACACACACACACACACACACACACACACACACACACACACACACACACACACACACACACACACACACACACACACACACACACACACACACACACACACACACACACACACACACACACACACACACACACACACACACACACACACACACACACACACACACACACACACACACACACACACACACACACACACACACACACACACACACACACACACACACACACACACACACACACACACACACACACACACACACACACACACACACACACACACACACACACACACACACACACACACACACACACACACACACACACACACACACACACACACACACACACACACACACACACACACACACACACACACACACACACACACACACACACACACACACACACACACACACACACACACACACACACACACACACCACACACACACACACACACACACACACACACACACACACACACACACACACACACACACACACACACACACACACACACACACACACACACACACACACACACACACACACACACACACACACACACACACACACACACAACACACACACACACACACACACACACCACACCCACACACACACACACACACACACACACACACACACACACACACAACACACACACACACACACACACACACACACACACACACACACACACACACACACACACACACACACACACACACACACACACACACACACACACACACACACACACACACACACACACACACACACACACACACACACACACACACACACACACACACACACACACACACACACACACACACACACACACACACACACACACACACACACACACACACACACACACACACACACACACACACACACACACACACACACACACACACACACACACACACACACACACACACCACACACACACACACACACACACACACACACACACACACACACACACACACACACACAACACACACACACACACACACACACACACACACACACACACCACACACACCACACACACACACACACACACACACACACACACACACACACACACACACACACACACACACACACACACACACACACACACACACACACACACACACACACACACACACACACACACACACACACACACACACACACACACACACACACACACACACACACACACACACACACACACACACACACACACACACACACACACACACACACACACAACACACACACACACACACACACACACACACACACACACACACACACACACACACACACACACACACACACACACACACACACACACACACACCACACACACACACACACACACACACACACACACACACACACACACACACACACACACACACACACACACACACACACACACACACACACACACACACACACACACACACACACACACACACACACACACACACACACACACACACACACACACACACACACACACACACACACACACACACACACACACACACACACACACACACACACACACACACACACACACACACACACACACACACACACACCACACACACACACACACACACACCACACACACACACACAACACACACACACACACACACACACACACACACACACACACACACACACACACACACACACACACACACACACACACACACACACACACACACACACACACACACACACACACACACACACACACACACACACACACACACACACACACACACACACACACACACACACACACACACACACGACACACACACACACACACACACACACACACACACACACACACACACACACACACACACACACACACACACACACACACACACACACACACACACACACACACACACACACACACACACACACACACACACACACACACACACACACACACACACACACACACACACACACACACACACACACACACACACACACACACACAC
>JAXIVJ010019029.1:0-21137 GCA_036785665.1 Chirona hameri | reverse complement strand
CCTATTGCAAAATTTAGTTCTCCAACCCACGCAAAACCTCAAATTTAGAATAGTTTAATAGTTTATCGCATGCATAAAATTTACTGCTCGTAAAAAAACAGCTACCCCACCCCCCCCCCCCCCCTGGTCACGAACCTCTACTTCCCTCTTCGTCAATTCTTCATCAGCTGTCTAGGGCCACCTTTGACTGTACAAACGATATATTTTAGCACCATCCGCGGCACTTTAAAGGATAGAAAGGGTACAACTTATTTTCCAAATACCTATAGCCAATGTTATCAATTTACCAAAAATGCTGAAAGAGGGACACCCTCAAAATATAGTGGACCAAATCCGTTGAGTTTCCAGATTTGGGTATAGGTAGGGGCACCACTGCAATTGATGATCCCCCCCCCCCCCCCTTGAAGATTTCCTGGATCCACCCCTGGTCACGAAAAATCAGAGAGCGTTATTTGGTCACGTGATTTTCGGGACACTTTAACGGCATTTCTTTCGTATTTTTAGCTTATAGAATAAAAAGATATTGCGATTTTTCGAATCTCCTAATTTAAAACTACCCATTTCATAATAAATATCAAGCACTTTGGTTTATGACAACTCGTCCATTATCACGCCCAGTTTCGGTATTTGTGAGCGGAAACGGACATTTCCGAAACAGGGACGAAAACCGCCTGCACGTGCACCGCACGCGCATCCAGCACCCGAACACCCCAAGTGATACAGCGCCAGAAAGCGCTCGTCGAGCTCCATTGGTGCACCAAGTTTGGTGTCGCTAACTCGAAAATGTTTGAAACCAGAAGACTTTACGAGAAAATGGTCACACCTCTTCCTGGAGGGGGGGGGGGGTGGGTGTAGCTGCACCCCTTATGGATGCCGACCGCTTGTATGATGTATCGCGTTTGCGGGCATCTGATGCGTTTATAACAAGTGGTGGAGCCGGGGTGTGGTGTGCATCTGTGCATATATACTAAGCATTTCTAAAACATCATTTCTCCGGAATAGAGGTTAACTGCATTTTTGGCTGTAACACCTGTCACCAGATTTCAATTTCTAACCCACTTTGTGGGTGTTTAGAACACAACATTGGCTGGCTGTGACAAAAAAAAGAACAAACTTTATGGTTCAGTTTTCCACAATATCGCCCTAAAGATAGCCTTACATTTACTATTGCATGTGCATGTGGGCCACTGCATTTACTATTGCATGTGCATTACTATTGCATGTGGGCCACTTTTGCACGCGCCACCGGTGACATGGCGTACCCATGATGATGCTGGTGGCACTGAAGAGAGGTGTGGCACTCATAATGCCTGTGCCAAAAGTGCGTGGACGTGGTGCTTGGCGTTGTCGAGATACTTCTCTCACAGTCCGCACAGGTAAGTATTTTAAGAAAGTGGAGGATATTGCATTAGCCGTCCCATCGCACGCACCTTTCAACCTGTGCTGACTAAACTTTGCATGCATATAGGTCACATAGTTACGCGTCACAGACACTTGTCTGTTTTGTGTTTGAGCCCTTTGTTTGGCCACAGGATGAAACTAAAATAGGTCATTGTAACTCAAATATGTCAATACTGCAGTTTGCACGTGCATGGCACGTGCATGAGGGAAGTCATGTGGGTTCTTGGTATATGTGCCGAATGAAATGGATGTACCCCACATAAGTGTAAGGTGAAACTTTCGGCATCTACATCTGGCTGCCTGAAGCGGCCAGTTTTCTTTCAACATGGCTTGTATCGCACCGTGAAAGCACGTGCACTTTGCAGCCCTGCTGCTCCAATCCCAGGTTGGGTGAACGTTTGTAAAGTTAGCAGCAGTTCGATATTCGGATATTCAGCAGATATTCGGAAAGCGACCCCTTCGATTGCATTCAAACTTTGCACCTAGGTAGCCAATGACCTCCTGAGCATCGCCCTAGAACATCCCATAGAAGGATTTTGCGATGCATCCCATAGTAAGACGTCTAGAGGCCAAATAAGGTGCATGGTGAAAATCGACGACCCTTTCGATTTCGCTCAAATTTTGCACATTGGCAGCCAATGGCTACCTGCAGGGGCGTCGCCACCGGGGGCAGCCCCCCCCCCCCCCCCCCCCCCCCCCCCCCGCCTCACTTTAAAAAGTGGGGGGCTCTTCCCAGAATATATGCCCAGACCTCTATATTATCCTCTAGACGCTTAACTATGGGATCCATCGCAAAATCTTTTTAGGTTTGGTGTTCGGTGAGCATTTGCTACCATTCTACCAAATTTGAGCGAAATCGAAGGGGTCGTCGGTTTTTCGAATATTTGCCTAGACCCAGATTTTGACCTCTAGACGCTAAGTATGGGATCCATCGCAAAATACTTTTTAGGGTTGGTGTGGCGACTTAAGTACACAAACTGGGCATAGACACATGTGTGTTGGAATGCCTATGAGAAAGTTTGTCCTCGTGGGATATGTGTATATTTGAAATCTGAATAATTTGTCACGTTTCCAATGCTAATGGCGATCGTCATTAACAGTGTACCATTGCACGATTGTTTCAGACGTGTGCAATAATTGTAGTACTTTGTAAAAGAGCTGAGTGTGAGCCAGTTGCCTAGAGCTTGGTGTGTAGCTCGTCAGCTGAGTCTGATCCAGCTGAGAGACTTTGGAGACCTAGCCGAGTCTGAGCCGGCTACGGCTTCCTTGTCTCACCAACCCACTGCCCGGAAACACTCTCTTGGTTAGTTGAAATGTTAATTGACATCATGTCATTGCATTGCTCTATTACTTGTCATTAACTGGAGTCGTTACTTGTCATGTTTAAGAGCTGCCATTCAGTATTATTTCTCATGGTTATGGTTTAGTACCGAGTGTTCAGCCTGAGATGATGTTACGGTTAATGTTGCAAGGATTGTTTAAGCATAACTGCAGCTAATAAGTAACAGAAAAACAATGATCGTTTGTTGACCGCTAATTTGTGTCCGGAAATATCTGCCTACAGCATTTAATTATCAACAGGGGTAACAGGTGCATGTTGCATGTTTTGTCCGGCAGAAACCGCATCGTTGCCCTGCTACTGCTGTCTGCACTGTGACTTGCTGCTTGCTTGCTGCTGCACTACTGCATGTCACTGGTCGCAATACCACTGTCTGTCCCCTTTCCTCTGTTTTATTTTATTTTCATTTTCTGTTTGAGTGAGCACAGAGCGGGGTCGCGAGGCGCGTTTTGGAGATTGGGCAGAGACGGAGGTGAGAACAGTTGGTGTTTGGTGGGCATTTGCTACCTTAATACCAATATTAAGCGAAATAGGGTCGTCGAGGGGTACCAAGGGGTCGTCGATTTTTCGAATATCTGCCCAGACGTCTATTTTGATCTCTAGACGCTTAACTATGGGATGTATCGTAAAACCTTTTTGGGGTTGAAGTTGGCCGGTCATTTGCTACATTATGCTACATGGTCGTCGATTTTCCGAATATCTGCCCTGACGTCTATTTTGATCTCTAGACGCTTAACTATGGGATGTATCGTAAAGCCTTTTTGGGGTTGAAGTTGGGCGGTCATTTGCTACATTTGCACCAAATTGGAGCGAAATCGAAGGGGTCGTCGATTTTTCGAATATCTGCCCGGTCCTCTATGTTTACCTCCAGATGCTTAGGTATGGGTCTTTTAAGTATGGGTCCCAGACGTCTATTTTGACCTCTAGACGGTTTACTATGAAATGCATCGTACAACCCTTTTGGGGTTGATGTTGGGTGGTCGCTTCATGTGCATGAGCCATTGCTTCATCGATGGCTCCCATTGTGCACCAAATTGGAGCGAAATCGAAGGGATCGTCGAGTTTTCGAATATCTGCCCAGGCCTATATATTGACCTCTGGATGCTTAACTATGGGATGCATCGTAAAATCCTTCTATGGGATGTTTAGGATGACATTGGCTACCTGTGTGCAAAATTTGAGCGAAATCGAAGGGGTCGTCGATTTTCACCATGAACCTTATTTGGCATCTAGAGGCCTTACTATGGGGTGCATCGCAAAATCCTTCTAGGGCGATGCTCAGGAGGTCATTGGCTACCTGTGTGCAAAATTTGAACGCAATCGAAGGGTCACCGCGTTCCGAATATCTGCTGAATATCCGAATATCGAACTGCTGCTAACTTTACACACATGTTGGGGGAGCCATCGCCACGCTGGTCAATGGTGGCCCCATTCATTATTTTTAGAATGGTGTGACACAAGAGGCAAGACTAGATTCGAGCCATATCCAGGTCCGACCCTATCTTGCCTCGCCTATAACTCTACTTACGACAACGGAACGTACCTAATTAAATATGTGTCCTGAGGACAGCAGTCACCATTCATGGGCTGATTGGGTAGATGGGCCGTTACCAACCCCTCTAACCAGTGCAGTGGCGACATATTCCGTGTGTGTTGGCTGGGGGGGGGGGGGGGAGTGTTGGCAGATGCTCTTGCTCACCCCGGTGAAAGTCAGGGTGGTCAACCCATTCTGACTTACACAGGGTCCATTCCGTCCTGCAGGTACTCTATTCTTACCCATTCTGACTTACACAGGGCCCATTCCGTCCTGCAGGTACTCTATTCCTACCCATTCTGACTTACACAGGGGCCATTCTGTCCTGCAGGTACTCTATTCCTACCCATTCTGACTTACAAAGGGCCCATTCCGTCCTGCAGGTACTCTATTCCTACCCATTCTGACTTACACAGGGCCCATTCCGTCCTGCAGGTACTCTATTCTTACCCATTCTGACTTACACAGGGCCCATTCCGTCCTGCAGGTACTATATTCCTACCCATTCTGACTTACACAGAGCCCATTCCGTCCTGCAGGTACTCTATTCTTACCCATTCTGACTTACAACAGGGCCCATTCCGTCCTGCAGGTACTCTATTCCTACCCATTCTGACTTACACAGGGGCCATTCTGTCCTGCAGGTACTCTATTCCTACCCATTCTGACTTACAAAGGGCCCATTCCGTCCTGCAGGTACTCTATTCCTACCCATTCTGACTTACACAGGGCCCATTCCGTCCTGCAGGTACTCTATTCCTACTATGTAGGACCCTTCTGGCCCACAGTGGGCATTTTCTGGCATACAGATGGCATATGTTGGCCTACAGAAGACTTATTCTGGCTTACAAATAGTAAAATGTGTAGCATTCTAGAGGCCCCACTTTAGATTATATAGAGTCCATTCTGGCTTATAGTGGTAGGCAGGGGCGGATCCAGGATTTTCTTAGGCTAGAGGCCGCTGGCCCGAGGGCGGCATATTTCCTTGGTGACAAGGGCGGAATGGTCCAGAGGGGCGCCAATATGTAAATTAAACGGGTGCTTTCCGATGCCTTTCGAGGGCGGCATAATGCGTTGTGAGAGCAGCAAGGTGTCTTCTGATGGTGCCAGGGTGCCTTACAAGAGTGTTACGATGCTGTTGGTAGACGCAAGGGCGCCCCGGCGGCCTCCCGAGAACGCTACGGCGCCCTCGGCGTCGGCAAATCCTTTACAGGCACGGCGCCACGGCGCTGGGGTGCCCGAGGGCGCCGTTTTCTAAGGCAGGGGGCGTCAGCCCCTACACCCCCCCCCCCCCCTGTATCCGCTACTGGTGGTAGGTACTGTTTGTGACGTCCAACAGGCCATTCTTGTCTACAGTGGTGGGCTCATCATTATCCCAGTTGTTGATCATTTGGCAAAAGTCTCCCGAAATGACTGATAGGGATTTAGGATCGCATGTACTAACAATCACCTTATTACGTAAAAAAACAAGGTATTTGTATACCTAATGTTATGTGTGGCTTCGAACTTTTCATCCCAGCTTGATCATCGCGAAAAGAACGATGGTCACCATAAGTGAACAACTATTTAAGATATGTGAATTTGATGCCAGGTTGATGAAAATGCAGGTGTTAAGATCATTTATGACGATAAGTTACCAATGTGAGACACATTAGCTTCACACAACATGTTAATTTTATGCTGTGGAATCCCCTTACATGATACCGTCTAAGATGTAAATAGCATTCTGCTAACTGATATATCGCCGAGTTGCAATCGTGAATACGGGCTTTGGCATGCTTTAGAGGTGCCCTGCTAGCCTGTAAAAATACATCCAGATTATAGTTGCAGAAATATTCAGAAAAAGGAAAGCACACTGAATCGGCATCGGGCTGGTTAAACAGTGCAGGTACTCGTGCATCGCACCGCACATACACCGAGGCATAGGTACCGCTTAGCTTTGTCAAACGTCGCATCGAAATTAAGTAGGCTGTACCGCATGATTTTAGAGACGTGCGGCACAGTCTACCACTTTTTAATGCATCTAACACCACCATGCAGTCTCCAGACGTCTATTTTATTCATTGCAGTTCATGGATAATATATAGACTGTACCGCAATTAGTTAGGCTTTCCGGCACAGTATACCCCTTTATTCGAAGTAGCTAGCACCAAGCTGCAGTCTCCAGTCCACATACGCTGCATATGCAGGTATACCTAATACCTAACCTATTCAACCGTGAACTGACATGCATTGCCAGGGTCAATTAACAATGCACTTTGACTTTCGATTTCCTTGAGAGTTTTGAGCCATTATGTGATTATAAAATGTCATTACCGTTACATCTCCAATTTTCCAAAAAAATATGCATCGAAAATAGAAAGCAAGAATAGTCTGCCACTTGCTAATTACTTCAACTTATGTTCAGTGAAGAAATAGAGATCTGACTGATACAGACACAAAAACAACTAAAGCGGCGAAATACAAGACACACAAACCAAAGAAGACAGCAGGATATCATCAAATTTAAGTCTGAAGCCACCATCATGCCTAAATACGGTATAAATGTTCTGGAGAGAGCAGAGCGACAACTAATGAAAACAAAACATTTTCACGGAATCGCCACGAGACAAACTGATAGTTTGTGCGCTTCCTTCAGATGTCTCACTAGAAGCGCACTTGTCATAAACACTTGTCGCACTGCGAACTTGTCGCACCTGCTTGCACGTGAGTCTTTCCTTCGATGGAGAGCCTGTGGCTCACCTAGGGATGGACAGCTAGCGGCACATATGCGGCTGACTAGACTTTCATTTAAATACGCTTTGAGAAAATGATAACGTGCACAAAAGCGCTCAGAAACAATGTCTCTGCTCACTGAACCAGCATCTCGATTCTGGTCTTGGGTTAATCGGGAGCTTGGTGGACGTTGTCCTCTACCACCCAGCATTGGAGACCTTACTGGTGATGCCGAAATAGCTGATATGTGGTGTAACCACTTTCAGAAAATTTTGAATGACCCGAGCTGTAGCAGCAATCTGGATGTGTTGGACCGGCTGCGGCAGGCTCCAGCTGCACGAATTCCTCCAATCACTACTGAGGATGCACTCAAGGCTATTGGAAAACTCAAAAGTGGGAAGGCACCTGGCGGGGATCTTATAGCCACTGATCACTTGTTGCATCTTCAACCGGAGGCAGTCACTTGTATAGCCGTGCTGTTTGACTCTATGATGAATCATACAACCCTGCCAGAGAGCTTCATTCATTCAATTTTAGTTCCCCTTGTGAAAGATAAGAGTGATATGTTAGATGAGGTTTCAAACTATAGAGCAATAGCTCTCCCCACTAGCTTGTCCAAAGTTTTAGAGTTGATTCTTGTGGAAAGGATCGGGCAGTTCCTGCATACCAATGAGGCTCAGTTTGGGTTCAAGTCCAACTTGTCCACCACACATGCCACATTTGCCCTCAAAGAAGCTGTAAACCACTACACAAGTCAGGGTAGCCCAGTGTATGCGTGCTTCGTGGATGCGAGCAAAGCATTTGATCGGGTGTGTCACTCGAAGCTCTTCGAAATTATTGCAGCAAGAGGGGTACCTCAGTCTTACCTTCAGCTCCTCCTGATGTGGTACCGAGCACAACAAATGACTGTCAAGTGGTTAAACTCTGTGTCCGTCCCATTTTCTGTCCAGAATGGTGTGCGCCAGGGTAGCAACTTGTCGCCAATGTGGTTTAGTGTATATATTGATGAACTGTTGCATGTAATACAAAAATCAAAGACTGGGTGTCATATAGGGCAAACTGCTGTAAATATCATAGCCTATGCAGACGACCTTGTATTATTGTCTCCCACGAGAGTTGGCCTTCAGCAGCTTGTACATTTATGCGAATCTTTTGCTCTTAAGCGAGATATTGTTTTCAATGTGAAGAAAACTGTTTGCATGTATTTGCATCCGCAACGTCCTTACTCTCCCACCCATCTCATTAACTCGAGTGTACCCTGCATTCTGTTGATTGGCCACCAACTCGCCTGGGTCAAGGAATTTAAATATTTGGGTCATGTAGTGCGTTGTGACATGAGGGATGTTGCTGACATGAGACGGTGAAGCGTTCCATGTATTATAGTGTAAATATGATGTGTGCGAAATTAGGATATCCTGATAGACCAGCACTCCTGCAACTTTTTAGAGCTCACTGTATGCATATGTATGGCTGCGAGCTCTGGAATGCTGCAGGAGAGAAACGAGCTTTTAAACAATTATGTGTGGCATATCATTCTTGTATAAAGAAACTGCTTCAGTTACCTCGTTGGGTAAGAAATCATGAATTATGCCATGATGTAAATATTCTGCCCTGTCACATGCTAGTTGCAAGCAGGCAGCTATGCTTTGGAAAAGGCTCAATTGTAGCGATAATCGCATCGTCACGTGTGCACTCAATGCCAATGGGGATAATAGCCTCCTTGCTGCCAATCATTATCAGCTAAGACAGGATTATGCTATCATGCATCTAGACCTAGCACCAACAGGAAAAGCTGCCGTACGGAATATGTTTAGTGCTTTGCTATACGGTCATACGGTCACTGCTTCATACGGTCACTGCTTACATCTGCCTCCCAGCAACTATGAGGTTGACCTCATAGTTGCTGGGAGGCAGATGTAAGCAGTGACCGTATGATAACTGAATGATTGTTATGTTAGGTACCACTCTATGTATTATATTATAAATAGCTCAGCTTTTGCAGAACAATATTGATAATGCAGGTGTATTTTATAAATCAATGGCTTCATTTATTCCGTAGCTTTGCTCTGAATGCGCCTATATCCTGTAAAAATGGAAGCTCTGAGTCAATTTCTTTGACAATATCTTTGATGATTTGATTATAGACATCAGAAATGCCTGGTCACCAGTTGGAGGTGCTCCTTTGTTTCTTGGTTTCTCCTCCTTTGTTACAATATCAGCTGATAAAGGATACCGAATCCAGAGCTACCCAGTGCATGTGGCGCCCTCTTCAACTGCTGAGTGGTTTCAAGAAGCAATAACTCCATAGATGACGCTGCTATGAAATATAGATACCATTTTGGTAAATGGTATGTCACCCACGGTATATGCAAGCAGGTAGAAGCCTGGAGGCCATGCTCGCCAATTACCATGTGAGAGTTCCCTATTCACTTGGTTGGGGCCATTGCCCCACCAATGTTGTGTTTGCCCCACCAACCTTGTATTTTGGTGGGGCCTCATTGGACCCCGGACCAACCTTTTCCTAGAATTGGAGGCATTCTAATGTAAAAAGGATTTCTCCAGAGCTCTTAACCCACCAAGTTGGTAAAAGATGGATTTTCAGCTATGAAACCACCATTTAGTCCCAACATCTTCTTTGAAAAGCTCCACCCGTGACCATGACAGCAGCAGCAAATGAAGACTTTCCCCATTTGAGTGTCATCCTTTCTTCTCGTTTCGTTCTCATTGATACGTGCAATGAGTTGTTTGTTGAGGATTGGATAAATACGTTGACACATTTGTTATGCTAACATACTCATATGCATGGTGTCCCAAAGTTATTACCGCATTTGTTTTTCATATATCGCAAACAAAACATGTCCGATACAAACAAAAAGGGTATCATTCGGATGCTTCATGAAAAAAGTTGTATTATCTCATAAGCATCGACTAATATCATCAGACATATCCATCCGACATACCGCCACATCCACGCATTGTCTACGTGTCTCCCATTTCGGGCGGCGCACAAGATGATCTGGGGCTTGGTCTCCTCGACGACTCTGGCGCATGTCTCCCCAGAGATGCTGTCCATGGCCGCGCGGATCGCATCCTCCAGCTCTTTCAAGTCACTCGGCTTCTCCTCATAGAGTATGGTCCTCTTAATGTGTCCCCACATAAACAAAACATAGGGTTGTCGGGTCCGGCGATTGTGGAGGCCAGCAGGCTATAACACCATTGGAGATCAGCTGGCCCCAAAGCGCGTCTGGAGCCACTCCAGCGCCTTTTTAGCATTGCGAGCCTGCTCTAACCACTGCAGGTTGATGGTATAGGCGCATATTTGCTGCAGTGTGTCCCAGAACTGCTGGAGGACTTCCTGGTACCGTTCCTGGTTCGCTGTGGGTTAGACACCGAATGGAGACGGCCGGGTCTTTGAGTACGCCTTGCTCGACTTCCGCGTCCTTCTGAGCAGTAATGGAGTACTGCGTTCGTTTGTTCTTAAACTGAGCCACTTGCAATACAATTTTGAGTTATCCGTGATATACATAGTTTTGGGAGTTGAGGTGTTTTTTCGGGTCGAAAAGTTCGCTAATTCTGCTGGGTTTGTACGATAGACCTTGCCTCATGATAAAATGCACTTTGGTTTTCTGCTTTCGGCTCAGAATGAACATCTCGGAGTTATGATACAAACATATATCAACATAATTTTTTTCGATTCTTCTTGCACGTGACATAAGTTAAAAGTATTGCATGCCTTTATCTAATGAGATACTTGCGTTTTAAATGCGGTAATAACTTTTGGGACACCCTGTAGGTTCTTTTTACGAGCGAGCACGATGCGCTCGCTCGTCTTTACGTGGTATATGGGAAAAATCTGAATATGAGCGGCCCGGCCCGTGGTGACGCTTTTGAGAAGCTCATATCTCTGCAACCACACGTCCGATTGACAAGCTGACTTCTTTGCTGAGGAGCCCCATCCAATCTACCCTGTTTGAGACCAGTGCCGACTCATGTGGGTGACTCCCACTGCGCGTGGCGCGTGCCGCGTGAGGGGTGTTGAAAAGTGTTTTCTTGCAAAAACTCGGCAACGGCTGAGTCGATTGTGTGCAAATTTGGTGTGTGGTTAGGGACCCTCAGTCGCCAATTTTCCACAAGTTAGGGGTAGGGTGCCTCTGCACGTGCGCGCGTGCACACCCCTATTCTATATGTCAGGAACGGCTGAACCGATTGCGTTCTAATTTGGTGTGTGGTTAGGGACCTCTCAGCCGTTGCCTTTCCACAAGTCAGGGGTGGAGTGCCTCTGCACGTGCGCACGTGCTCACCCCTATTCTATATTTCAGGAATGGCTGAGCCGATTGTGTTCAAATTTGGTGTGTATTTAGGGACCTCTCAACCGCCAGTTTCCCACAAGTCAGGGATGGGGTGCCTCTGCACGTGCGCACGTGCACACCCCTATTCTATGTATATCTCAGGAACGGCTGAGCCGATTGTGTTCAAATTTGGTGTGTGGTTAGAGACCTCTCAACCGCGAGTTCCCACAAGTCAGGAATTCTTATCTCAGGAACGGCTGAGCCGATTGTGTTCAAATTTGGTATATGGTTAGGGACCCCTCCGCCGCCGCTTACCCACAAGTCATGGGTGGGGTGCCTATGCACGTGCGCACGTGCGCACCTTTTTTGTATCTCAGGAACTACTTGCCCGATCGGCTTGAAATTCACCATACATTTATTTCGCGCTAGCTCGTTCATCGACAACTACGGCGCCTTACTGGTATTACGAGCGAGCGTGAAGCGCTCGTTCGTCCTTCCGTGATGTATGGGGAAAATCTGATTAAGAGCGGCCCGGCTCGGCCCGGCCTGGCCCGACCCGACCCATGGCGACGTGTTTGAGAAGCTCATATCTCTGCAACCGCACGTCCGATGGACAAGCGGACTTCTTTGCTGAGCAGCCCCATCTAATCTGGCCTGTTTGAGACCAGTGCCAACTGATGTGGGTGACTACCACTGCGCGTGGCGCGTGCCGCGTAAGGGGTGTTGAAAGGCGTTTTCTCGCAATAACTCCGCAACGGCTGGGCAGATTATGTGCAAATTTCGTGTGTGGTTAGGGACCCCTCAGCCGCCACTTTCACACAGCTCAGGGGTGGGGTGACTCTGCACGTGCGCACGTGCACACCCCTATTCTATATCTCAGGAACGGCGGAGCTGATTGTGTTCAAATTTGGTGTGTGGTTAGGGACCCCTCATCTGCCAGTTTCCCACAAGTCAGGGATGGGGTGCCTCTGCACGTGTGCTCATGCACACCCCTATTCTATATCTCAGGAACGGCTGAGCCGATTGTGTTCAAATTTGGTGAGTGGTTAGGGACCTCTCAGCCGCCGCCTTTCCACAAGTCAGGGGTGGTGTGTCTCTGCACGTGCGCACGTGCACACCCCTATTCTATATCTCTCGAACGGCTGAGCCGATTGTGTTCAAATTTGGTGTGTGGTTAGGGACCTCTCAGCCGCCGCCTTTCCACAAGTCAGAGGTGGAGTGGCTATGCACGTGCGCACGTGCACACCCCTATTCTATATCTCTCGAACGGCTGAGCCGATTGTGTTCAAATTTGGTGTGTGGTTAGGGACCTCTCAGCCCCCACTTTCCCACGAGTCAAAGATGGGTGCCTCTGTACGTGCGCACGTGCGCACCTTTTTTGTACCTCAGAAACTACTTGCCCGATCGAGTTGAAATTCTCCATACATTTCCTTCGCGCTCGCTCGTTCATCGCCAACTACGGCGCCTTAATGGTTTATTAAATTAAATGGTTACGATCAGCACAATTATAATTAGCTGAAAGCGACTGTTCCAGCAAACGCACCGATTCGCTTTCCCGCAATGAGCTTGCCAATAAATGTGGGCGTTATTTCGACACGAATTTATTTAGACGTCTTCATCATTCCACCAGATGGGTATTTATTACTGACCTTTGTCTCTTCGCTGTTGGGAGCGAGCAGCCGTTGCTTTGAATAAGCTCAGGGCTGTGTGGAGATGTTGAAATCATAGAGACATTTGGCCGCAATATGGCAGCATTAGAGTGGCCACCAGCGGAGCAGCAGCCGTCCCAGCAGCCATACACGTCCGATTGGATTCTCCAAGCTGCTGCAGACAGTGTACAGATCTGTTTTAATTTCATAACAGCTGTCGTTTGTCCCAGATTATGAAAAATATCGTATGGGTTGAGATCGAGCATCACCAAGCCATTGAAAATGTGACAGTCAAAAACGATCTGGCGAATCTGGAATAGGCTGAGGTTAGTATAAATTTGCGTTAGCTATGGTTGGCTACAGATTGCTGAAATAATGCCAAGCCGGATGTGGTTTTCTTCTATTTATAAATATGCGGCAGTTAAATCCATCTGATAATGTATAAGCTTCGCCGAGTTTTTAAACAAAACTTAGCTTGACACAGACATTTTGATGTAACGTTGTGTTACTTGAATCAGAAAGGGCCCTGCAGGCCCTAAAGGACCTCTGAAGTGCTCTAAACTCTCTAAAGATCACGCTTTGCGTGGTAATGGGCCCTCCTGACCTCCAGGGGAAGGGGGCGGCCGCACCCGCCAACCCTCCCCCCCCCCCTTGGCTACGTGCCTGCACGGGACACTCTCAATGATATAAGTGAATGTCCTGATCGCTATACAACCAGCGTGATTAGGACATACATTTACCGCGCGATCAAACACTCATCAACATGGCAGCCCGTCCATTGGAGCTACAGAGGATTCGCCAGATATTAGCAAACAACAGCCCCAACCATAACACCATTGATCATGAGATATGGCGCATTCTTGCACAATACCACACACAACACAGCACTCTGAAACCACAGGGTGAGAGCCACGACAGGATACCTCTTCTACGAAAATATAATGAACGACTCCTACACGACAGACGAGCGCATCTTGAAAGGGATCATTCATCGTAATTGTGAGCCAGCACAAGAAGGTGACAGATTATATTTGATCATATACTACACAAGTTCAAAAGTTTCAAGTTTAGTTATGGAAAACAATCTGAGCCGCAATACCAATCCCCTCAAACAGACCCATGTAGCGTACCAATTTAAGTGTACACATGGCGACTGTGCGCGCCAACACAATGGCACCTACATAGGTCACACAACAACCACACTTGGACGCCGACTCACAATGCACCTGCAGGAGGGAGGGCCAAAACGACACCTCTCGGAAAACCACAACACGAGACTCACCAGGGATGACTTAGTGACCAACACAAAGATTGTAGACCGTTGTACAGACAAACGTAAACTGTATGTCCTAGAAACAGTCTATATTCGTGACTGTGACCCAGCAATTAACAGACAGGTGAGTGCCAGAGGGACACTCTCAGTCTTTGAGGGCGCTCCCATTGGTGCCCGCCTTTAAAGCCCACCTCCCCCACCACCCTTTTTAGAGGTACTCAAGTGAAGAACAAACGAGAATTGTCTTCATATCTGAAAATTACAAACCTGCACTTTACGATTGTCTCTTTGTCGAATGCAGACGAATGAACGCTGAACCGATCTCGATACTTGACTGTGATTTTAAATGAATGTATATCTTGTTTTGTTGTATATATGCGTAATGTAGTGATGCAGTGAGATGTATGTACCTTATGTGCCTGATGATGCTCATCAATGGGCGAAACGTTGCAAAACCAAATGCAAATAGGTGACGTATTACGGCAATTATTATCCTTCGAGGGAATAAAAGTAATACACCGAATCGAAGACACAAAAAGGAAGATCATCAATGCCAGCTTTGCCGTCATATTCAATCGTACGTGCATATATATATATATATATATATATATATATATATATATATATATATATATATATATATATATATATAAATCAGCGTTTATTGTCCATTCTCATACCCTATTTGAATTCCACTTTCGGCATGAAGAGAGCCATCATGAGAGCCGGCTGTAAGGGAGCGCCCCTGACCAGTCGGTGCGCCTCTCCCCACAGTGAGCGGCCCTTTGTACCTTGGGTGGTCGGCGGCCGGTGCGTCGGCCGGGCCCGACGAGCCCCTATAAATTAGGCGGCGAGGGGCGGCGAGGCGGCGTCGAAATGATCCTCCGCCATTGTCGCCGCAGCAGGTGACATCTCTATGCAGCTGCCGGCGCCGCGGCGGGCAGCCGCCGAGGTTAAGCTGCCTACAGCCCAGATTATTATACCATTCGGTCTACGGAGGAGCGGGTGAAACCGGCGCTGTGGGATGTCAAGCGAAAAGAACGGTTAATTTTGGCAGACGGCCTAGTCTACCTGAACGGCTGGCCAGCCCGGCTTTGGTGAGCCTCCCTCTCTCTATTAGCCTTTCGCTTTTGAGCCCGACGGATGCATTCCTAGCATTCCCAGCACAACAGCTGGTGCTGGACATTGAAAACGAATCTCTTATAAAGGAATATTCATTTGGGGTATACAAATATAGATCTTATTGCGAAAAAACTCGTTGAAGCGATGCTCTTGCTTGGACTTACTAAAAACGGTACCAAAAAAGTATTATACGCATAGCAGCTTTCAGGAATGCAGCGATAGGAGAGACTTGCATGGTATGGGTAGCTATCGAAAACGATACAAACTAGTGGACAGACCGTCATATTTATAGAATTTTGCATTGAAGGCTTACATAATAACGACAGTAAATACCCACGGTATCGTACCACATGACGTCACAGTTGCCTGTGACGGGCCTCGGTGTTATTGACATGTCATAAGTCACAGAGGCATGTGACGGGTCACGGAGAAACATGACTGTTGTCTCACTTGTCTCAGTACGAGATGCGTCCTGTCTTTTAGATGTGGCACTGTTATACCTCCAGAATCGCTATGGTATGGTATGGTTACCGAGCGGGTGCGAAGCGCCCGTGAGGTTTCTCGTCAACTTACTAGACAAATTTACATTTGACCCGGCCCGGCCATACAGACAGACGCTTTTCGGAAACTAATAACTTTGTAACCACTGCTCTGATGATCGTATTTTCACCATTGGATAGGACCATCAAATCAATTTTGATGTTAGTATAGTGCGCTATGATAGGGATGGTACTACAGCGCTTTGCACACGCAGACGTCGAAATTAACACAAATAATTATTGATCAAAAATGCCATTACCAGTAAGGAGCCGTAGTTGGCGATGGACGAGCGAGCGCCAACGAAATGTATGGTGAATTTCAACTCGATCGGGCAAGTAGCTTCTGAGACACACAAAAAGGGTGCGCACGTGCGCACGTGCGCACGTGCAGAGGCACCTCATCTCTAACTTGTGGGAAAGAGGCGGCTGGGAGGTCCCTAACCACACACCAAATTTGAACACAATCGGCTCAGCCGTTTCTGAGATATAGAATAGTGGTGTGCACGTGCACACGTGCAGAGGCACCCCACCCATGACTTGTGGGAAGGCGGCGGCGGAGGGGTCCCTAACCACACACCAAATTTGAACACAATCGGCTCAGTCGTTCCTGAGATATAGAATAGGGGTGTGCACGTGCGCACGTGCAGAGGCACCCCACCCATGACTTGTGGGAAGGCGGCGGCGGAGGGGTCCCTAACCACACACCAAATTTGAGCACAATCGGCTCAGCCGTTCTTGAGATATATAATAGGGGTGTGCACGTGCGCACGTGCAGAGACCCCACCCCTGACTTGTGGGAGAGTGGCGTCTGAGAGGTCCCTAACCACACACCAAATTTGAACACAATCTGTCCAGCCGTTGCGGAGTTTTTTATGAGAAAACACTTTTCAACACCCCTCACGCTGCACGCGCCACGCGCAGTGGTAGTCACCCATATGAGTCGGCACTGGTCTCAAACAGGTTAGGTTGGATGGGGCTACTCAGCAAAGAAACCCGCTTGTCCATTGGACGTGCGGCTGCAGAGATATTAGCTTCTCAAAAGCGTTGCCACGGGCCGGATCGGGCCGACCGGGTCGGGCCGGGCCGCTCATATTCATATTTTTCCCATATGCCACGAAGGACGAGCGAGCGCAAAGCGCTCGCTCGTAATTAATCTAACCATTCGTTGTGTATACGCTGAAGCATGCTGCGCTCGGGACGTACTCCCTTTTGGCGGATTCGAGAAAGGAGATCATGAACAGTTTAATAAAACTTAATTTGTATGCTGGCATGCATGGAGGCCTGGTAATTTTATGGAAGACTAAAAGGACTAAAAGGACTAAAAGGACTAAAAGGACTAAAAGGAATACAAGAAATACAAGGAATAAAAGGACTTAAGGACTAAAAGGACTAAAAGGACTAAAAGGACTAAAAGGACTAAAAGGAATAAAAGGACTAAAAGGACTAAAAGGACTAAAAGGACTAAAAGGACTAAAACGTCTAAAATGACTAAATGGACTAAAAGTACTAAAATGGCTAAAACGACTAAAAGGACTGTGTTACTACCACGTGTGCTCCCGTACCGGTGCATATTTCAAACCTGTCTTAGCTTTACCAGAGCGCGCCCGCTCGGTCATCACCCAAAAAGGTGTTGTATCGGTATGTATTTAGGTGCTTCCACAAAGTGGGCTTTCCAGCATCCACGTCGATGAACATCGATACAAAACAATGTTTAAAACTAGACATAGTTTGAGACACGGCACAGTACGTGTAATATAAGTAAACATTCGCCTGTTTGACATAGGAGATTAAAAGCGGTGTTGTCGACAGCCGACGCACGCACATCCGATTATGCATGCATATTATCGTCGATCGGATTTGTCGAAATAACAATATCCGTAACAATGATTATTATACAAACTGGGGATCTTAGGGACATTCCCACCTTCTGAAAGTTGCCAAATATACGCCGGTTGTAGTGAATAATGTGAAGTAAGTTACTAAAGTTACTTATATGAAGTAAGTTACTTGGCTATTCTCAACTTAACCCGGCAGTCACTGGGGTATATTCTGTAACACGTCTCACTGGGGGTAGCCCCCCTTGTATCTTCAGAACCAATGACCGCAGCGGGACGCGCAAGGCGGCATTCGAAAGCGCTCAATGAGATAACCCTAACGCAAACTTAGAAATTTCAAATTAAGGTCACATGTCAGGTCACGGTCAAGTCAAACGTCAAAATCGAGGTATTTGAGTTCATGGACAATACTTGCCATCCATGGCCTTCGATTGCGCCTAGTATCACCCAAAGTGCTGTCAAAGGTATGATACATATTCCACATGAGCTAAAGTGAGATTGTTGGAAAAGATCAAGGTCAAGGTCAGGTCACAAAAGGTCACTACACACAAAATATCTACGAAAGTCATGCAGCACATCTTTATGGATGCTTTTACTCGTAGAATTCGATAGTGGTAGTCATTTTACCACCTGACATCATTTACGTGAAGTTAGTGTCAAGCTCAGGTCAAGTTCAGGTCACTGAAGGTCAAAATTTGAAATTGATAAATCGAAATTAAAAAACATGTTTCTATATCAGTTTTATCTTTTAAAAAACAGTGCTGGCATTTATTTGTCTGTATCCGGTCAATAAAAGCCAAAAAACGCAATTTCAAAATATGACGTCATGATTTACCCATACTTTATATGCCATGACAGTCAAAAAAGATGATATCATTTTGAAATTTGGTATGGTAGTTGCCCATATGTTGTTATCTGACATATATTCCGTTTTTTTCAATATCTTTGAGAAATGTGATTTTGTGAACATTTGTTCATTTTTTTTAATTTTGGGGTAAAAAAACAAAAGTTTTGACATTACGAGATAGCTGGTTTGTAGCCCTTGCAATTTTCTATCTTTTAGCGTTTTTCGATTGTATTTTGCTTCAAATGCACCATTTGTACGGCCTGGCAAAGTTTAGCCGATTTTGGTGTCAAAATCGTGTTTAGTGACGTCACTAAATTCACTATATCTATTTTTTTTTTTAAATCTGACAAATTTTTCATTTTTTTCTCAAAAGGTGTAAACATGATGTCAGGAAAGGTACTGAAATGTTGGCGTCAATATCTGCATTAGTTATTGAGATATTCCTAATATTCCTAGGGGGGCCTAAAACAAAGCCCCCCAGTGACTCGCGGGTTAAAACTATCTATATATCTTTTTTTTTAAATATATAAAAAACTATATAACTATAACTATATAACTAAAACTATATATCTCAACTTAAAACAAATGGTAAGGTGGGAATGTCTTTTTAACCCTATTTCCTGCGGGTGGCCAGAATTACGTTAACTTGCGAGGGTAGCAGATTCTGCCCCCCCCCCCCCCCCCAGAGATCTCGAGAACCGCTCAGTCGATTTCGATGGGACAAACACCATTCAACTGGTCATAAAGTGATTTGATTTATATCCCTGATTTTTTTGTTGTTAAAAAAATGAGAGGGGGCAGGGGGCAAAACAAAGGAAATTTTGGGTGCTTTTCAAAGGTCATTGTGGTCATGTGGTTTGCCCAATTTGCATGGAACAAACGCTTTTTTAGCTTGGAATGTGCAGGTCTTTAATACATCAAAAGCCCAGTTACAAAATTACAAATCAGAGGCGTATTCAGGGGATATAAAGTGCGATGATTTTCTGATAGCAAATATGTGATGTCCTTGCTTGCTTGGGGCGATATGAACGTCAGATGTTGGAATTATTGGCAGCAATTTGTTAAATGTAATATATTGCGCATAGGCGGATCCAGGTAACCAACGTAGGGGGACAACATCGGCTTCACCCTTTTTCATCAACTTGCTAATTTGATGGTGGAGCAAACGCATGTTTCGATGGCTCTTTCTACGTCGCATACATCTTCTCGCGCACTTATGTTCATCTTAGATAGGGTGAATGCTCTGTTCCAAGCAACGGCGGACTCAGGACAGCGTGTATGGGAGGCATGTTGCGAAACAAATAACTAGTTTAATTTGCATTTATAGGGCAGATATGGCTTTTTAGTGCGCCAAAAAAAAACACCATGGGATTGATTATCATGTATACCGATGTTACATGTAAAAAAACTGTTAGTAACTGCCAGACTTGTGCCTGGATCCCGAAGTTGGATCTGGAATCCCAGTGGATCCCTCGGCATAAAATGCATGAAGATCTTGGATCCCAGTGGATCCCTTTGAGTAAAATGCATGAAGATCTGGGATCCTCCTGGATCACTCGGCGTAAAATGCTTCAGGATCTGGGATCTTTGTGGATCCCTCGTCTCAAAATATATCAGGATCTTGGATCTTTGTAGATCCCACGGCATGCAATATATCAGGATCTGGAATCTTTGTGGATCCCTCCGTGTAAAATAAATGTAGATCTAGGATGTTTCTAGATCCCACGCCTTAAACAGGATCTAGGATATTTGTGGATCCTTCGGCTTAAACGGCATATATATGTTAGGCCTTTGAGAGTCTTTCAGTGTCCTGATTATCTGGGATCTCAGTGGATCTCTAATTTAAACGAGCCTCAGATCTTGAAACACACGGTGCAGGGAATGACATCAAAATGTGTGGTCTCTATTTTGCGTATGTAGTATGTACTATGTAGATAATTAGTACCTGTAAATTACCTTGTACCTATTAGCAAACAGAGAGGTTCTAATGAATTATCCCATATAATACAATTAGCAAGAAGTAGGTATACCTTATTAAGGTACCTACTTCTTGGTTGTTTAAGACTTGTGCCTGGATACCGAAGTTGGATCTGGGATCCCAGTGGATCCCTCGGCATAAAATGCATGCAGATATTGGATCCCAGTGGATCCTTCTGCGCAAAATGCATGAAGAGCTGGGATCCTTCTGGATCCCTCGGCGTAAAATGTTTTAGGAGCTGGGATCTTTGTGGATCCCTCGTCCCAAAATATATCAGGGTCTGGGATCTTTGTGGATCCCTCAGCTTATTGTGTACCTGGATCTGGTGTCCCATGTGGATCCCAATTCCCAGGACACAGGACACAGACATCCTGATTTCAGCTGGATCCTGGGATCCATGCACAGATCTGGTAACTGCACCAGTACCGTCTTCCATTTTCTGTACCTGAGTGCGTCTCTGCCAAAAATATGTGCAATGCCAGTATTTATGATGTATATTGCTGTGAAAATGTATCTGACGCATTTATTGTGCTGCAAAATACGACGACAGTGTGAGCCACACAATCGCATTCGTATGCATTCAAGCTTGACAGATTGACTCCCAAAAACAAGGGCC
>JAXIVJ010019028.1:0-17500 GCA_036785665.1 Chirona hameri | reverse complement strand
TTTGTCTGATTTAGAAACATAGTCCCCACCTTCAGCCTACAGGTAAGAAAATCGACTTTATGTCGGCGTGCCCTCCTCGACGTATCTCTGGAGACCCTTCTGCCTATCCGCATATCCCCAATTCCTGTCTACAGCTAAACAGTCTTCTTGCTTTTCAGATAAGCTTCAGAAGACTGGTCTTGGTGTAGACGCAATGCTGAAAGAGGCTGACCATCTCATCCTGGACATTGTTGACCGACACCTTGAGGAGTCGGTTAGCATTCCTGGAGCACGCCGGCCGGTGTTTCAGCCTCCCAGACGGGCATGGCCGCTCAATGCTGTGGCGGCACCAGCGACGGTTGCTAGGGCTCGAGCTGCGCCGGCGACTTCAGCGGCTCTGGCTGCTCCAGAGACCTCGGACCTGGCTAGTCTGACAACGGAAGGCCCGGATATGGCATAACACACTGGACAGCCAAGAGCTCTTTCGGAGCAGCTCGGTGTCTGCTAGAGCCCCAAGTAGAGCTGCACGAGGTGCGTACTGCGTAATGCGTGCGACGTCACCACTGCCATCATCTCCGCGGCTAAGAAGCACATACCCGCTCCCACCAGTAACAGTTGGCAGCACTCGGGCGTTAAAAACCTACTACACCATAGGGTTCCTATGTTAAATCGAAGATTTTCAGACGAGGCTGGCTCGTAATCTTTGATATATATTTTAAAATCCGACTTCTGGAACAGATGGCTACAAGCCTTAGCTACAACGTTTCTATTTATCATTTTTCGATATTCTGGGCGTAAAGGGGTTAAATGGGGTTGGGGGTTAAATGTCGGAACGAACGCTGACCGCTTCCAAATGATGATGCTACAGGGTCCCTGTAGCATGCTAATGATGCTACAGGGACCGAAAATACACTACTTCTATTACTACTTCGTAGTATAATCTAATATGACCGCTTCCAAATGCTACTAAAGTTACTGAAAATACACTACTTTGACTACCACTTCGTATATTTGCTGGCGTTTAATTCAATAAATCAAGATATAATCTATGGAAATACAAATTATTAGCAAACATTACCTTTAATTTATAATGGACAAAACAATTACGATAAAAATTATATCTTGTCTAATTCATTTGGGCATTACATTCCTTACTGTTCTACCCGTTGTTCCATTACCCTGGCACATACCGTACGGCAACGGCAACGGAGAGCACGACCCCTTCTGGACAGAGGTGCGAGGAGGCGGTTCGAGCCAGGGACCGAGCGGTCGACGCGGAAGCCCGCTCGTACCAGGGTAATAGAACAACGGGTAGAACAGTAAGGAAGAATTTAACGCCCAAATGAATTAGACAAGATATAATTTGTATCGTAATTGTTTTGTCTATTATAAATTAAAGGCATTGTTTGCTAACAATAACTTCTATTTTCATAGATAACATCTTTATTTATTGAATTAAACGCCAGCAAATATACGAAGTAGTAGTCAAAGTAGTGTATTTGCAGTACATGGAATTTGGAAGCGATCATAAGAAATTCTACTACCAAGTAGTAGTCTAAGTAGTGTATATTTCAGTACGGTAGTAGCATTTGGAAGCGATCAGCGGTCGTTCAGACATGTTTTAACCCCAAGCCCATTTTAACCACTTTACAGCCGGAATATCGAAAAATGATAAATAAAAACGTAGCTAAGACTTGTAGCTATCTGTTCCAGAAGTCTGATTTAAAATATGTACCATAGGTTACGAGCCAGTCTTGTCTGAAAATCATCGATTTAACATGGAAACCCCATGGTGTAGTAAGTTTTTAACGCCCAAACGCCCGAGTGCTGCTTACTGTTACTGGTGGGGGCTGGCCCGTACCACAGCGCCGAGGACGTCCGGGCATACCAGGAGGCAGGGAAGGAGGACCACGCCGTCGTCGCCTAGGAAAAGAAGAAACGCCTAATCGACAAGCTCCAGTCCATGAAACCGGACGCCGACATGTGACGCCTGATCCACAGGCTGGACGGAAAACTTCCGAAACCCAAGCCCAACGAACCGATCTCACGACCACAGAGGGGCCACCTCACACCAGTGTTCGCCACGGTCCCGCCAACCAAGTGTTCGCCAGCAAGTGTTCGCCACGACCCAAGCACACAATTTCTTTTTCAGGACAATTCAGAACAATGCCAGAAAACTGTTACATCGGGGGTCATGGGCCCGGCCCAGCCTAGGCCCATGACCGGACCACGCCCGGTCAAATTTAGAATATTGAGGCCCAGGACCGTCGGGCCCCTTCAGACTAAGCATATCTTATTTTCACAAAGATTGCAATCATCCTAGCAAAATACTAAGTTGAAATTGGCAAATAAAACACTGGCAATGTTTTGTCAGAAATTGCAGGTTCTAACATAACTAATAAGTTGAAATTGACAAAAGAAAACAGGCAAGCCACAAGCACGTCATAATTGTGGCTTATGGCGTAACAACTGCTGTGGTTATTTGGCTCCCAAATCCCAGGCCCCCAGGGCGGGAATTCTACTTTTGTGTTGGTTGGAGTACATATCTTTGCAAAGGAAGAGTACAAAAATAACCTGATGGTAGACCAAAAACAAGAAATACTGATGTACTTATGAATAATGATGAATAAACTACTTAACGAATTGCCCCAGCTCAAAATGTGCTGACAATTCAAGCTTGGTAGGTACATTAACCCATGCACTCATCCAGACAAGCAATGTATGCAATGTAGTAAGGTATGCTAGGACCTAAGCACACAATTTATTTTTCAGGACAATTCAGAACAATGCCAGAAAACCGTTATATCGGGGGTCATAACCAGGAAATGTGTCTAGGAATAACATTTCAAATCATGAACTGACCTTCATATCATATCATTCAAATGATTTAAATGCAACACAAAACAAAATGCCCACCGTGAGATCAATTCAATTATTCTTGGTGGGTTAAGGCGACCGCACACAAGGCCATTCGACGCGCGGAGGTCGCGATATCGCTACGACTTTCCGCGCATCTTTAGTGACATTCCGCCTTCGCGTCAGCCGAAACGTCAAAAATCGCGGACGAATGTCGTCGGCCGGCCATCTGCGGACCGGCGGAAAAAAGCTGATTCCAACGAGCTTTTTTCCGCGACTGAACGCTGCGGAGCCGCGGACAACAAAATTGATCAGGCTAACAGTGGCGAATCTATGCAAGACAGAGGTGCACATTTTGCACAGCATGCTTTTTTTCTCTTTTTTTTTGCCGCTGTTAAATTTATTATGTAAATGTTCGTGGTTCTAAACTTACATCTTCGTCGAAAAATGGCCATCATTAATTTACCTTGGGACATATTGTAGGCACAGGTTGCGACATGCTGTAGATCGGCGGGGCGGAATCTTGCGAGCAGACAGCGCCGAATCCGCCGGAACAAGGACGATATTCAGAGGTATCGCCGCGATTTTCCGAGGCGGAATTTCGCAGTGATATGGGGCGCCGAATGCGTAGTGTGCGGCCGCCTTTAGGGCGCGTAGCTGCTTGGAAATATCACAATAACCCACGCGTGCGTCCGACGACACCAACAAGCAATGACGCTGCAGTTTGCTACTCGCTACTATTCTATGAGCGAATGGCAAAATGTTACGGGAACAAGTGAGCTAACGGCCATCCATCTCTCCATGAAGCCAGTCGATTGGTCAAAACTGAATGGGCTTCTGACGTGACAAATGTGAGTCAACATGTTACGGAAATTAAAGTATCCCAGGCCGTCGCGTCAGGTGTGACTGCGCAGTGCGCGGTGCCGCCATTTGCATTTTCCATTGGGGGCTGGTCGAGGTGATTTTTTGGTAGCAAAAAGGTGCCCGAGCACTTCAGCGATAAGTGGACGATGTCCAGCATATATTTTTCTGGACATTAAATTGGGTTCAAAGACGAGCCCATGCTCCGAAACTATGGGACCAAAACGGCTCCGTTTTTGGTCACACCAGATCGAATGGTGAAGAAATGACCCAGATCGGTCCCATAGTTTCGGAGCATGGGCTCGTCTTTGAACCCAATTTAATGTCCAGAAAAATATATGCCGATGACCACACCGAATTCCAAAGCAATATGTGGCACTTCTGTCTACCCCCAAAAAAAATGCGCGACGCGACCCGAGCAGGCATAAGGGCCTGTTCCAGTGGCACCTCTAACCTCCTCCAAGTTGCTCGAACTTTCAGCTGTCTGTAATAGGATAGGACTGCAAGTTGGAGCAACTTGAAGGAGGTTAGAGGAGGTTAGAAGCGCTACTTGAAAAGGCACATATCATCTATGCCGACAAATGATTGATCATTGTAAACTAATGACGTAGCCATTGCCCAGTAGCCATAATATCAAAGAGAACTTTAATCATTAATATGCTAAAATACAATACTTTTTCCATTTATGTACGCGAAATGCAACGTAAAAATGCAAGCTTTTAGCCATAAATGTTAAAAATGTCAATTGGTGCCAGTTTGGAAACTGCATACGTCATACAAAAATGGTAGCTTTCGAATTGAAAGATGTAACGTTTGAGACGTGTGAACTAACCTGTTAGGTGTACTTATACGGCCTTGGTTAGGTGGCCGTTCGGCAGTGGGGTGTTGCTTCGACAAAGCGGATCATAATATTGATTGAAAATTTTCTCAACTGGGTAAGATTTGTCTGTTATAAGTCTGACAGCGACATTTAAAACACTTGAAGTCCCATAAACTGTTTGTAGGGGTTTGAACTTTGAATTCCCTGTGAATGATTCTAAAATAAAGTACAAAGTAGGAGAGCCCTACCAATTTAACATTAGACCTATGACGTTGCATGGTAAGAAGTTGCATGGTAAGAATGACCTTCAAATCTATAGTTAGCATTGGGGCCCTACCAATCATTTGCAAGACATGACCAGAGGTGAAAAAGCTCCCACTCGCCTACGTACGTCGGTGACAGCGGAAGGTGCGCGGTGAGTCAGCCAACCGCTTACGGCTTGATGCATTTTCAGACAAAACTTCTAAAAACAAAATTGACCACAACCGTACTCATTTGGTCTTACTAGCAACTCCCAGTAACTTGTCAGGCATAACCCGTGCCCCATTCCCGGCTGTCTAATCAGTACGTGTTGTAATTTAACTGCAGCTTCCACTGACCTCCGGGAATCCTGCTGGCTTTTGTAAACGGAGCCAGAGTAGTGAGTTTGTCGCTGGGTCTGGTGGGTCCGTGGCAATTGTGGTGCTGTTGTATGGGTTTGCGGCAATTTCGGTGCTTGCGCTGTTTGTTTTTTTCGACTCCTTCGGTGTTATAGTGACGTCACAGGTTTGAATACACCAACTGACTGTATTTGAACAATAATTACCATTAATTTTACCACTCTTTAGCTAAGTAAACACCGTATAAATGGTATTTACATGTTAATTTAGCTAAACAATTATTTATATATGAGAATAGGGCAGCAGCTGATCGGGCTGTATTGAAACAGAGACTCGCATAATGAATCGCCAATACCTCAATACTTATAAGTGCGTTCGCTCTTTTCTAGCAAGTAGACCAATTGTGCTGACGGACAAGACCTTCGATTGAATTGATAATTAACTGTGGATCTTAAGCGGGGCTTTTTGAATTGTGTTTGGGATAAACACGTTGAAGAGTTACAGCTGTGGATTGTGTACGAGTGGTATAAGTGTGTATTGCTTAAATTCGGCTTTTTTGATAGCCTGATTGTGAAAAGCTAAAGATGGCCAAAGTGAAAAAGCAAAGAACTCACGAGGAAGAAGCAAAGCTCCCACCAAATACACGGCATCAAGCTTGTGGCCGCTGTTCTTACGAGGGCGAGTACAAAAATGTTAAGCGACGTAACAAGGCCAAGCATCCTGGATTGCCACTTAACCCGCGCGGCGCTGGGGTCTTCATCCGAACGTCCGGTGCTGGGGGGAGTAATTTCCCCCCCCCCCTCGATCTTCCGAACCAATAACCGCAGCGAGACGCGCAAGGCGGCGATCGAAAGCTCTGAGTAGAATCTAACGCATACCCGAAATTATTAACATAAGGTCACATGTCAGGTCACGGCAGGGTCCTAGGATTGCTTTGGAGCTGGGGTGCGGAGTGGAAAATTCTGGCTAAAAATAAGCATAAAGAGTGGAAAATTCAACTAAAAAGCATATGTACTAGGCCTTATCAATACCCAATTAGGCCCGCTCACAAGCATTAGTAATCAATTATGCCAATTCTTAGGTATCTTTCCTTCCCTCATCAGGCTGTTCCATCAGTGCATCCATATATCAGTATCAAGATTCAATTATCCAATACATTTAAAAATAAGGAGTGGAAAATGAACAGTAAAACCTGGGAAAAGAGTAGGAAAATAGTATCCACAGGGTGTCGTTTTCCACCCTAATTTCCAAATGCTGGACACTGGGTCACGGTCAGGTCAAGTGTCAAAATTTAAGTATTTGGGTTTTTGGGCTATACTTTCCATCCAAAGCCTTGTATTGCAACTATTATCCCACAAAGTGTTCCCAAATGTATAATACATCTCCCGCATAAGTAAAAGTGAAATTTTAAGCAAAGGTCAAGGTCAAGATCATGTCACAAAAGGTCACAGGTCTACGAAAGTCATGCGACACATGTTGTATGGGTTATTTTACACGTAGAATTCGATAGAAGCAGCCATTTTTACAGCCTGACACCATATAATCTCCCTCAGGTCAAGGTCAGGTCACAATAAGGTCAAAATGTGAAATTGATTAATCTAAATAAACATTGCATGTTTCTAGACTAGTTTTGTCTTCGAAATACAGTGGTAGCATTTATTTGTCTGTATCTGGTAAGTAAAAGCCAAAAACTCAATTTAAAAAAATGACGTCATGAGTTACTTATTCTTAGAGAGCCATAAGTCAGTCAAAAATATAGAAATTGCTTTGAAATTTGGTTTGACCATCGTTCATACTCGGTTCTCTAATATATCTTCCGTTTTTTTTGTGTAAATCTTCTAACAAAAAAACTTTTGTGGAAATTCTTTCCCCAAAATCAGTTTTGTGCATTTTTGGGGTCAAAACACCCAAAAAATTAACATCCGAGATAGCCATTTTAAAGACAATGTTATTTCTTTTCTTTTGACGCCTTTTATTTGCGATTTGCATCAACACGCTATTTTCTACGATTTTTCAAACATGTAACGTTTTTCACCAAAAATGGCATGACATGACGTCACTAAAACGTCATCTCAAAATTCTCACATATTTCAACAAAATTGTTACACAAGATGTATAATTGATGCACCATAAGGTACCGCAAGTTTCACTTCGATATCTGTCATAGTTTTCAAGTTATGGAGAAAATCCGTGAGGGGGGTAAAATTTACGCCCCCCCCCCAGCGCCGCGCGGGTTAAATTAAGAAACAAAGCATTTGGTGTTGGAGGTGCTTTTGAGCACTTGATAAGGCATGGAAGCAATGAGACTGAAGATGTATCTGCACCACTGCCAGACAACACCAGGTAAGACAATTGGTAGTTGCTCTGTCCGGTAACGGTGGGGCTGGCGTCACCGTCGCGGCCGGGCAATCAAATCAAGGTTCAAGGTTACTATCACCGTTGTTGGTCTGGAGTCATGCGGAAGCTTAATGACGTCACCAGATTCTAATTAGTTTCAAATTAGTTTTACAATTTAGTTTCAAAGTAGTTTTTAATTATGTCGAATGCGTTGGTCGGCTTTTTTGTAAGAAGTAAGAAATAACCATTTACTTATGTTTTAGGATGTTGCCGAATAACTTACATGTGGCCTATGGCATATTATTTTGTGTTGGCACCGACATAGGCTTGTTTATTGTTATCGATGACTTCAAAGAGCCTTCTTTTGACCGTCATGACTAACACAATTGTATTAATGCAATGGTGAAAAATGGCAAAAAAAATTAGTCGGCCTGACCCGTCGGTGACAGACTGACTTTTTTCACCTCTGGACATGACGCCCCTCCCTGTTCAGAGGCCAGTTTTACCCAAAAAAATCACCGCACGCAGGAAAAAAATAATCGCCGCTAAAAACAACTGCGGACACGAGCAGAGTTTTACCAACGACAAAAAAAAAAATGACTGCGCTGGCTGTTATTTTTTTATAGACGCAAACACCTGATATTGATGACGTCATACACCCAAGAACGATAATATAAGATACATGGTAATGTTAACAGGGCAAAATACGTGAGAAGTCGTAAATCATATGTTTAGTACAATGTTATAATAAATAATTTAAGATATATTGACACAATTTTCACATCAATTTTGATATTATATATAATATAATATAACAAATGTTTTCAGGTATTCTTGTATCGGTAGCGCTTGCTGCTGTCTTTGAGATTTGTAAACACAAATGATGCATTCATTCGAAGGTCATAAAATACTACTCACTGTCATTTGAATTATATTATAATTTGTCAATCAATTCTAAATTGTGTTACCATCTGTCATCATGAAGCATGCTGAAGCTGCCCAGGAGCTGTTCGAATATATGGTGACCATCAAGGATGTAAGCATACACCAATGTTTTCCATTCATTATATGGCTGGACAAAGAAAGGTTAAGGTGTATTATGTTGGATTGGATAAGTGCAGACTGGTTATTTATTTGACACTGATTAAATCGATTGGAATCGTTCAATCAAAATTCCTTGAATACAAAATGCTTGATTCACCAGATATTTGATCTTTTGATTAATGAATCGTGATTGAATCAAAACCCACATCAAATACAGGCTGATTGAATCAAAAGATTTAACGATTTAAGTACACTGGTAAATTGTGCAAATACATGCAGTCCCAGTGGCTACATTCATTTATACTGAAATACTATTGCTGTAACAATGTTTTAATGATCATATATATGTATGTTTCCATTTGTATTGATTTCACAAATTAACCACATATATTTAAATGTTGAATCAAACGTGAATTGATTAAAATATTTGTTTGATTCTTTGAATTGGAAAGAATCAATTCTCAAAATTGTATCTGTAAATCAAACGGTAATTGGATCATTCAGATTGCAAAATGAATCATGATTGAATTGTTCCCAGTGTTGAATCAATAACCAGTCTGTAAGTGTACCTGCAAAACTGACACACACAAACATGTTGACATTCTTTTTGTAATGATCTAGGGGCCAGAAATTCAAAATGTTCAGCATATTAAAACAATTCATTCAGATTTGGTTTCCATATGCATTTAGAGATATGTAATACAAGATAGCTATCCATAAAAGTAGGTGTATAAAGTAAAACAATGTAATTTTCACTTGGTAGACATTTTGGGGTCAAATTGTCACTATTTGTTTATGTTTTTACCATGCACCCCTGTCCTTGTACACCTCTGTTCAGTACACGTCTGACAATGGACAAAATAAAACAGCTGAGGACTCTTATCCCATACTAATATTTTGTTGATTATTGCAGGTTTTGTACGGTGACTTCAAGCAGCCTTATGCCAAGGCGCGCAAGAAGGCCTGGATGGATGTGCGGCTGAAAGCAATCGAAATCGGGCTCATAACGCCTGAAAAGACTATCACAGCTCAAGAGAAACTACATACACAGTACCACCAACATCACACAAGGTAAGGATATCAAATATACAACATTTACGCCTGCAGCCCACATTCCCGCATTACGATTGTGTTCCAAGGTTCCCGGCCTTTGTAGGTGTTGCTGTCCAGCACGATTATTGCAGTGTTTAACATTTATGTGGACCAAACAACCACTGGTAATGCTTTGCATTAAACAGTACGCAACTGTAAACTAACCTATCCGCAGCGTGCAACACTGATTATAACATTATGAAAACTAAACAAGTGCATTCACTTCCAGAAAAACTCGGGGCTAGCCGCCAGACCGGTAACGGGAGCAGCGGTTTTTACAGAATTGGACAACGCCGTGCTGGACTTGTGCTGGTAAGTTATGGTGAACCTCTTGCAATCGTGCTTGACGGGATCGGTTAGTTTATGCAAGCCTTACACACGGTTATTGCACGTCTTATACTTATGTAGATTGTCCCAGACAACATAACATAAAAACACACAAGCAACTTGTACGAGTTCTCCAGTCAAAAGTAATTGGCATAACCTTAAGTCTGATTAGGCACCAATGATATCGCCTACGAGTTTCGCAATGTCGTTTGAGACGATCATCCGATGATGTTTCGCCAATTCCTCTGCTTCAGGCCGCGACACTGATGCCCCGGGACGGGTCGCCCGACCGCCAGGCCCTGGCGACACGATACCACCGGCTGCTGGACATGCCGGACAGCCAGCGGACTGTTGCCGAGCGCGCCGAGGTGCGGCAATCCTTATGGTGCAGCTGCTGACAAGGAGATTGGAAAATGAGTCAACGCCTCTGGACTCTGCAGGCTTCGTGTTCCTATGATATTGTTTTATGGTTTTCTAACTTGTCTCTTTGTTACCAATTGACGTTAAACTTTGATCAATATTTTTAACGAAGTTGGTATAGCTTATTCCAAATTGTTGTCGCTGGTTTCAAAGTTGATATGGCAGTTTGCTAACTCCAGCTCCTAAAAGTTGGTATAGCCCATGCCATACCTGTCATACTGCATTTTCCATCCTTGTAGCGTGCCTTTCCATCCGTTTTTTTTGGGGGGGGGGGCCTTTCAACGCTTGGGAAGGGTTCCAGCCCCTCACCCAAGTCGTTGTGCAGCACGCACAAGTTGTGCACGACGAAACAGGCACTGTGGAGGATGTGTAAATGTTATAGTCACTGTTGCCCGTATTCGGCATCCTTTCATGCAATATTGTTTGCTGTGTTTGTGTGTTGAAAGCCGCATTTATAAATGTTTGAAAATGTGGAGTGGCAATGTTTTCTGTACGGAACCAAAGTTACCATAGTTGCAGGAGCCGCGCAGTTCTCGACAAAATCAACAGCACATGTACGTGCTGAAACACGTGCGATCACTCACTGTATGAGAGTAGCGGCGTCCTCTATTTTCTTTAGACATACTTCCTTCCCGTCGATGCAGGGAACCTCATCTTCACTGTGCCGAACAGGTTTTCAACCACCACACGTGTCCGGGTGTGCGCCGAGTTGTACCTGGTTTCGTTAGTGATGTTATTGACTTGCCACGGGCCACCATGGATCTTTACTGATTCTGCAGAATAAAAACGACTACTACCTACTGCTTGCGTCCGGTCAGAAAGGCAGTGATCCAATTGAAGAGTTTTCCGCTGACTCCGTACGCCGCAAGCTTCTTGAGAAGGCGCTGGTGCGGCACGGCATCGAAGGCTTCACGGAAATCGAGGTACACTGCATCAACAGCATGTCCATCTTCAATCAGCTGCGACCAATCTTCCATTACTTGGAGCAGTTGGGTGACGCAGGAGCGCCTCGGGTAGAAGCCGTGCTGGTCGTTTGACATCTGCTGGGTCGACATGTGCTGGATGAGGGCGTCACCTGCCAGTGACTCGGGGATTTTGCAGGGTACCGACGTCAGGCTGATGGGGCGGTAGTTACCCGGACTCTGCTTATCGCCTTTCTTGTGTATAGGGACCACCAGACCAGTCTTCCATTCCTCCGGAAGCACGCCCCAGTCCAGCGACCTGCGGTAGAGGCTTGTCAGGGGCGCTGCCAGGTTGGCTGCAGCTTCCCGCAAGAGCCTGGGGTGGACCTTGTCTTGGCCTGGTGAGCCGTAGACTTTCAACGCGAGTAGCTTCCGCAGAACGGTCTCGGGGTTGATGTCCACGTCGGAGATTTCTGGTCCGTTGGACTGGAAGTCTGGCTCGGGGATGACGTTGGTGTCCTCCTGCGTGAAAACACTGGCGAAAAATATATTGAGAAGCGTGGCCTTAGAGGCGTTGTTGGAGACGATGTTTCCCGCCTCATCCCTCAGGTCTTGAGTCTCGCTTCGCGTGTTCAGTCTGGACTTGACGTAACGCCAGAAGGACTTCGGGTTATGCTTCAGGTCTTGCATCAAGCCTTCGAACGATCTGCGCAGGAATCGCGTCCGGTTTCTCAGCTGGTTTCTGCATCGCTCGAATCTCGCGTAGTCGAGCGTTTCACGACTCTGCATATAGGCCCCCCAAAGCTTCTCCTTATTCAGGGGGGTGTCATGCCTATCTCCGTAACGTGTCCACCCTGTCCAATGACGTCACGGTACAATGACGTCACACTTACAGTTTACACCAATGGGGTGGCCGAATCGGGAGCGTTCGAGTCCGGCGCGGCCGCCATGTTTGGGTACAGGGGCGGGCCTTGACCATATATGGGCATGGACCGCCCACTTTTTGCATACCTCGGTTTGACATCGCCTAGCGGCTCACCCTTACAATTTAGGAGAAAATGACCGAAAAGCGAGCTGTAGAGGACATTTCAATCTATCATTTAGTGCTTAATTCATCCCGCTGGCACTTAAAGGGAGATAATGACCTTTTTCCACAAAAATGGAGTTAGCACCTGAAATCGATAGACGAGACCAAAATATATTGTAAATTCATCAAATTTTGCATATAACAATTCCTACCCAGATATTTCAATTCATAGTTGATAAGCGCTCCACGCTTATAATCAGCAAGCACTCGGTAACGACATCAGTAAATTAGCCTCCCTACGCATTGTTATTTATCATGAAGGTATGCAATATGTTTCCTGCATTCTATCTTTTGCAAATATGTGCCAAACTTTTATGAACAATCAACAATCATTTAAAAAAAGTGCATTGAAATCGGCAGTTTAAGTAGGCCCCCCATGGCAACCTATTTAGTGTCGGCGATTTGTTTATAAGTGCCCATTCAACAACGTTGAACAGATTGACACAAAAGCGCCAGATGTTGCGCTTTCCAATAGTGTAGGGAAAATACCGATCATAAATTTTCCCAAACTTCCAACTTTGAATTAGGGAATAATTGTATTTAATTCTTAAATTTAGATCACATCATTTTAATACCATAACGGTAGCCAAAGAAAGTGTTGCTAACACAATCAAAAGGTGATTATCTCCCTTTAAGGTATTCAAATGGTAGGGCGTGAAAGAAGGCCAATTTAACACTATTTGAATAGGGAGCGTGTGACGTCACGTGCCTCTGACGTCACCCCCATTCGCTGCCTACCCCGGACGGGTCTACCTAGTATATAGGGCCTTGCTTCTTATTTAGGTTTAGCGCAGCACTGTCCATGTATATATTCTTCGCCTTTAGTCCGGATGCATGACTGGGCTGCATGACCCTAGGGATGCATGACTGGGCTGTCTTGAGGATCGTTGAGTGGATAAACTTGTAGCCTTCATGGACTGTGGGCTCCTCCAAGATTTGCCAGTGCTCAGGATCGCGTTGGCTTCCTCATATCTCCCTCGGTTGTAGTTCAGCTTGTTGGATCGGAATACCGTGGGGGAAGAGTAATACGTGAGGTTGAAACGGAGGATTGCATGGTCACTCTTGCCTAACCCTGGCAGGTGGACAAGGTTTCGAACCATTCCTTCCTAGTTAGTCAGAATTAAGTCCAGGATGTTGGGAGTAACACCCGGGCGGTATCGCGTTGGCTGGACATGTTGGAAAAGGCAATTGTCCTGCATTATTTCCAACAACTTGTGCGCATAGTGCGAGTCGGGGGCAGGAGAAAACACAGACGTCCAGTCGATCTGGGATGTGTTGAAGTCGCCGCATATTAGACAGTGTGAGTAGTTATTAGCGCATACGAGTCATTAGATGACTGAGGGATTCCATACTCTGGTGGCCATCTACAGATGGGCTTCGGTATATGCACCCAATCAGTATCTTGTAACCGAACAAGCTGAGTTTAATCTATATATATATATATATATATATATATATATATATATATATATATATATATATATATATATATATATATGTGTATGTGTGTATATGTATATGTATATGTACAGGGTGATCGTAAATTAATGATACAAAAATGAACTTGATTCATGGACATGAACTTAGGTGTATTGATACAAAACACAATATGGTTGAAAATGTTTGGACATTTCATATTCATAACATTTCACTTTTCTTGCTTTGGTATGCACATCACAGCAGGTGCTCGAAATGACCCCTCCCCCTTCTGAGCCACACACAGCTCCGCCCGCCTACGCGTATGTCGGACAACCTTTCGAAGACTCTCTGCGTCCAGGTTTCTGACTATGTCCTCCACTACCTGCTTTAGCTGCACGATCGTGGTTGGTTGAGCGTTATAGACCTTGGTGGAGATACTAGACCACAGGCTGAAGTCAAGACACGATAGGTCAGGGCTGTATGGAGGCCAGTGGTGTTCGCTCTTGCGGCTGATCACCCGATCTCCGAACTTCAAACGGAGGAAGACCATAACCTGCTTAGTGACGTGTGGGGGTGCCCCATCCTGCCGAAACCAGTACTGACGTGCTGTTGCTCTGTGTCGTACTGCTGGCCAGACCACAGTTTGTAGCATGTGTAGATAGGAGGCACCGTCCACGGTACCAGTGAACCAGTGCAGGAGGCACTTCCCGTCCACCACACCCAACCAGGCCATGACCTGTCTGTTGCTGGTCTTGGACTGCGCGATCAAGTGGGGGTTGACTGGTGCCCACATCACGTCATTTTTGCAGTTTATTTTTTCTTGCAAAACAAACACTTCTCATCGCTCCATAGGACACGTTCAAACCATTCCTCGTCATGTGTGAGCCAGAACTCATAGGCTTGAACTCACAGCCAGAACTCACAGCCTTGAGTTCTTGTTTTGGTCGGACAAGGGCTGGCTCAGGTGCCGGCGATAAGGCCTCCATTTTAATATCCGCCTGAGGATCTTCCAGACCGTTCCGAACCCTATGATTAACTGGTTGGACGCTTCTCGCACGTGAGAGTTTGGGTGCAACTTTTAAAACTCTTCGACCTCGTCGATTTGCTCCTGTGTCACGCGCCCCCTTCTGGTTCGCTTCTGAGGCCTTAGGGAACTTGTCTCCTTGAATCGTTCGATAAGTCTCACGAAGGATATCCGTGCCGGAACTTTTCTTGGGGAGGAAGGGTGGAACTGGTTCCTAAAGGCCCTGCGAACATTCTGAACGGACTTCAGTTCTTCATATTTTAAAGTGATCCATCTCGCCTGATCCTTCGAAAACGGGCCGGTGCACCTAAAGTGGCGAACAGGGCTTCTTGGTAAATCGCTCATTGGGAACTAGTCTCACTAAATTGCTAAAAATGCTATTGAACCAACCAACCACTATAATCCAAGGCACGTGCGAACTTAAACAAATGAATTCCTCGCGCACGTGCCTTGTTTATTTGTTTGTATCATTCATTTACGATCACCCTGTATATGTATATGTATATGTATATGTATATGTATATGTATATGTATGTGTATGTGTATGTGTATGTATACGTGTATGTATATATATATATATATATATATATATATATATATATATATATATATATATATATATATATATATAATTAATAGCGAAGTAAAACCGAGAGACTGTAATAGGTATTGATACGTTATGCTCCGGAAAGATGTTAATTTTGCGTTGTCTTGTGACAATCCCTGACTGATGTATCCGTCCAACTGTACATGGTACTTGGTCAGTAGAGATCCAGGAAATCTTGAAAAATATGGTCCCAGACTACGTTCAGCACCATTCAAGAGATGCAGTGTTCTAAAAAAAGTGTTTTTGGGTGGAAAATGACACCTAGGTGAATTCTTTTTCACCTCACTGGAAATGGCAAAAGTCGCGTTTTAGCCTCGCGAAAATTCAATGAGTGGCATATGCCCATGCAGCTAGACTATTATCATCTCAGAACTAGAAGATCAATTCAATTTCATTCAAATTCCTGGCTTTTCAGCGAAAATGTAGTTACCAGTAACACAAAGTACTCAATATTGCGGAAATGTTCACAGTATTCTGGTATCTGGCTCATGAAATAATGTTTTTTAGGCCTGATGGTATACATGTCATAATTTAGTAGCCTCGTAAAAAGTGAGGCGAAAACGAGGTCGATTGACACCCTGGTTGGATCTTAATTTCAATGACGGAAATTAATAAACGGCAAAGGAAACTAATTATGTCACTAAATAAAGCAATCATTTGTGTACATTTTCGGAAAGTTTCGTGCATTTTAATCCATTCGTTTGAATGTCATGCCAAATTATGTTAACCCTTGTATTTTTTTCACCATTTTCGCGCTGCCTTTTTCAGACTGTTGTTGGTATTTTTTGGCATTTTTCCCAAACGCAAAGACAAGTAATACAGCCGTTGATATCTAAAATAATACAAAATCATCTACTGGTTATGGAAGAATACTTTTCTTCTGTGAAAATTAGTAAACTTCTGAAAAAGACATTAAAGTTTACTGCTACTTTTGACATGATGTGATGGCCAAAAGGACGAGTGTCCATTGGACACCCTGCAAATATCTCGGCAATAATGAAAACAATAAAACATATTATAAAATATATTAGTTGTTTTCGACTGAATTGATGAATTGTCTTATCAAAAACATAGTTTCGTATCATTCCATGGTATTTTTTTTGTGTGCCACAATTGTCGAATAAGTGCCAACCTGTTCGGCCAAAGCACCTCGCAATCCACCTCGCGATTTTGTTAGACCTAGAAATTAGCATCGCTTTGCTTTCCTTGTCCTGAATTGACGCATCTGACGCATCGTTTACAATACTGGCGCAGTGAATATGTTTGATTCTTTTCATATGGGAGGAGACAGAACCTAGGATATTTTTTACGAAGCACAGTGTTGGAGTTGGCAAGTCCTGTAAGAATTTATGCATTCCTACAAATATTTTTTTAGGAAGCTTTCAGCTGTTTTGCATACCTTGACCTTTAGTAGTACTTTGAAAGAAATACATGTTAACAAAAGATTGCCTGAAGTCAAAGAGTGAGCTCTTTCAATGAGTGAGCTCATCATCAGTTTGTCCATTTCCAAATTATTTTATGGTTTCTCAAATTGTTTTCAACCTAGCCACCCCCAACCTAGCTTGGACATAACCTGGTATTTCTTAGGAAGCACAGTGTTGGACAGTCCTGTAAAAATCAATGTGTTTCTTACAAATATTTGTTAATAGCTTTCAGTTGTTTTTCAGGCGTTAATGTTTTGTTTTATCTGAAAAGAATGTGTGAACAAAAGGCTGTTTAGTCAGATAAGTATTTAATGAGTGAGCACATAGCCAGTGTGTGTCCAAATATATGTATTGTGGTAGAGGTAGGCCATAGGGTAAAGTGTAAACTGCTGCAACCCCGGAAAACATCTAACATCAGACTTGTCATGCTATCAAATCAGAATGTAAACAATACTGAGGCACTGAGGCCCAGTGAGTCAGTATCGTCTGCATTCTGATTTCTGATAGCATGGAAAATCCAAGGTTAGGACATATATACCTTACCTTATCTTATTGTCTTCAGGATATATGGCTTGTCGGAGTCAGGACCCGTTCTAATCTCAATCTGAGTCAGGAAGGAAGTACCAGATGGCCTCCCAGTGTTGATCAAGTCTGTTTTAAGACGTTGAGAGACATGTCCGAAGATTGGCAGACCCTATCTCA
>JAXIVJ010019027.1:0-21138 GCA_036785665.1 Chirona hameri | reverse complement strand
AAGCGGACTTCACAGCTCACCCCTTTGGTCTTCTTGTCCTCACCCTACTAACATCGCCTTATTCTGTTTCGAAACGTGATTGAGAAAATAAATAGTAGACACTCTGACGATCGGTGGTGCTTGGAATGTCCCCCCCCCCCCTTTCACATGATAGCTATTTAAATGTGGCAGTCTGATTGTGTATTAATTTCTAATGTTTTTCCAGCTTTTGCTTCCATCTCATATATTCGTATCATGATGTTAACTGCTCTGCTTGGTTGTGTTGGGAATTCCTGGGCCAAGGCTCCGGCGGCGGGCAATTAAGGCGCCCCGATGCAGTGAGTAGCTGGGATTTTCCGCCGCTGTGAGGCTTTTTTCTTATTCGGGCCAATGCACCGCTGCTGTCATGCAACAAATAACAGCAACGTCTCTCAGACGAGACCATCGGAGAAAATATGCCATCTCGTCAGGCATTTTTTCCCACATCTCATAGAAACACTCAGCTTGAAAACTTAAGAGCACTTAGGACTGGCGTTCCGTTTGATCTTTACGACCGCCGAACGCTTGGGAAGATCATCCATTGTGCCAGTCCGAAAGCGAGAATGTTCCGACAATCTATAGCGCTCATGCCGGACAGGATAACACAGACGGACTGAAGGGCAAACAGTGCCGCATCATGTGCTCATACCGGACTTATAGCGCTCATACGGGACAGGATAACACAGGCGGTCTACAGGACAAATAGTGCATCATGCGCTCATACCGGACTTATAGCGCTCATACCGGACAGGATAACACAGGCGGTCTACAGGACAAACAGTGTCGCATCATGCGCTCATACCGGACTTATAGCGCTCATACCGGACAGGATAGCACAGGCGGTCTACAGGACAAACAGTGCCGCATCATGTGCTCATACCGGACTTATAGCGTTCATACGGGACAGGATAACACAGGCGGTCTACAGGACAAATAGTGCATCATGCGCTCATACCGGACTTATAGCGCTCATACCGGACAGGATAACACAGGCGGTCTACAGGACAAACAGTGTCGCATCATGCGCTCATACCGGACTTATAGCGCTCATACCGGACAGGATAACACAGGCGGTCTACAGGACAAATAGTGCATCATGCGCTCATACCGGACTTATAGCGCTCATACCGGACAGGGTAACACAGGCGGTCTACAGGACAAACAGTGCAGCATCATGCCGCCGCACAGCTGACAGCATGTGCCGTTGAAACCCTGTTTCTCCAGGGTCTAGTAGCTAGCGTTTCCTCTTCCCTCACAGGCACGCCAGGGCCTCCCGTAGGTAAGGAACTGACTGGGCAAATGCCCACCCAGTCACTGGCGGATCCAGGGGGGGCCAATCCGGCCATGCCCCCCCCCCCCCCCCCCAAAGCCTGGAAGGGGGCAACATTTATTTTGCCCCCCCCAAAAAATATATATATATATATATATATATATATATAAATAACTGTAATATGAGCCTCAACGCATATACAAAAACAATAAAATTCCGTGTTCCGTGAAATTTTAAGAAAAAAAAATTAACACGTTCATAAATAATGATTTCGTCATCGACGAAGGAACAACTAGACCCACGACCAAGGGCGGATCCAGGGGGGGCGAACGGGGCCATGCCCCCCCCCCCCCCCCCCAGCCTGTTTAAGGGGGGGGGGGCAAACTATGTTTTGCCCCCCCCCCCCCCAAGACGTGAAATTTAATGCATGCTATATTTGCGTTTTTAGAACGGTACTGGGCATCCCAAAATTGCAGCAGTCAAAATCAAGCTAGCCTCAGTCAAAAACTGAAAAATTTCGCGCCGCTTCGCGGCATGACACAAGTTTCGCAATTGCATATACAAATTTGGAAAATTAATTCCATTAAGTGTCTTGCAGAGGCTCTCCTTGGCAGTAATTGCTGGCCCCAGGGCCAACTCTCTTCATAAAATATTATCTTTAACACGCGCCCTGGAGGGGGGGCGAAATCCGCCCACCCCTCCGGTTTTTCGAGGATAGCGCAAAAACGGCGGCGCACAGCGCCGCCGTTTTTTGTATACCTGTTTAGAAATGAACTTCCCGCATTATGTAAAATTCTTGGCCTCAGGTCATCTCAGGTCAGGTCACCAGACCAGGTCACGTGATGACCTCAACTCCAAAACGTTTGCAGTAGTACCACAGCCACAGTTTTACGCCGATCGATTTCAATCTTGCAGGACTTCATAAGGTCATAGATACCAACAATTTGTTTATCTCGGATTTCTAATATCGGTGACCTAAGGTCAGGTCAATTTTGTGACCGCCAACACGGTTTTAGCAATAACTATCGACATAATGAAGATAGAGAAGAGAAAACGGTACCAATATGTTTGTGTCGTCGAGACACGTCTCCCAATATGCAACATGACCAACTTGGGTCACACTTGACCTTGACCTGAGGTCAAATTTCACAGTTGACCTAACCCGGTCACCATGAATATGATTCGAAGCGCCTTGACAAGACACACGCGATGGCGTAAGCATTATTGCTTTATCTTTATTAGGTAAAAGGTTATTTTGGGAAAACAGTTTTGAAAACAAAATCACCTTTTTGACATTCGATGACCTCTGGAGCCTAAACTATTGACCTGAGCTCAAATCTGAGGACACCTAAGTCGATTGCATTTTGCAATGACTTTCGATTGCTTTTTTCCGTTTGCTGCTAACTATCATAGTTCCCGAGATATTTGGGGGTGTTCGAACCGAAGTCTTGAAAACTTGAAAATCTGACCCTTGATGACCTCTGGTGACCTCAATATTGACCTGAGAAAAAAAAATGAACGAAATACTTTCGAAAGAGATTGTCTCGAGCTATCTAACGTCGTTTCCCGCTTGTCGCTACGTTGCGTGGTTTTCGAGATCATAGGGGGGGGGGCGAAATCCGCCCCCCACCCCTCCAGGGCGTGTAATTATCAGAGGCCCTCCAGGGCGCGTGTTAAAGCGGGCTACATGTTTAGCTTGTCTGCCGAGTTCCGAAAAAGGCGACGCGAACGCAAAGACGCGGACTTCGGCAACCGGAAGCTGTTCCAGCGGTGCCCAACTTGTTGGCCCGAAGAGCTAATAGTGGGGACCAGGCCAGGACTATCTCCCCAAGCCATCTCCCCCAGGCTCCTCCAGATCCACAGGGACCATTTATGCGCGGAAATGTCGGTCTGCCTCTTGCTACTTTGAAACCATTTGCACCGTTACCAGTTGTTTGTTACAGTTCGGTACATAGGTATGTATACAGACTACAGTTATTATTATCATATGTACTATTGAGCGCAGACTGCCACCGGCCATCGTGATTTACTATCCGAGGCTAATGTATATGAAAAACTACCTTCATTTCAACATTTTGCATCATACCGAGATGTGCAACCAGGAAAAGGGGTTACCTGAGGCTTGGCTCCACTCACGGTCTGGTTCCAATATTAAAAATGCGTTTTCCACGACCTAAAATTAAAATGTTCACGCCGCTTCGCGGCGTCACATCAGTGGCCATCGTCATAACGAAGCCATCGTCATCGTCTTCGTTTCGTCGTAACGCTGAATTGAAAGAATAACATTTTTAGCTTATTATCCTCTACAAGGCTAGGAAGCTAAAAATGTCTATGTTTCTGGGTTTTATCAGGCAAACCCGAACAAAAAAAAAATCGCGCCTTCGCAGCGCTAAATAACAAGTACCTACTATAACATGCAAATCCACTTAGAAATGTTGCAAAGGCTTAAATACACGCATAACAAATGGGGTACATTTTTTTTTCGTCATTTCAGCCGACCCCCCACTCAAAAATTATCGGCGACGCCCCTGGGTACAGCTGACAATTGACATAGTTTTTATCAGTGTAAGGCAATGTCGGAACAATACAAACTGCAAGCTGACATCTTCCTTTTTCGATATCCCAAAAGGTCGAAAACCTAAAAAAAAATGGGGAAAAAAATCGAAATCGTGTGGTTGGCAAAATAAAGTGGCCCAAATCCGGAAGAAATTCGAAATTGGGGGTAGGTAAGGTCCGCTAAAAAACGGTTTGCCCCCCCCCCCCCCCCCCCCCCCCCCCCAAAAAAAAAAAAACGGCCGGCTGGATCCGCCCTTGCACCCAGTTGTAAACTATGAAATCACGGGCATCCGTACTCTCCTTTCCACTCTCGGTGACCAAAAAGCAACGAAGGAACCATTCTGGCATCGGTAATCAATTGTTCCTGTTTGGAAGCATTTGGATGCGCATGGAAAGACAATAATCACGCTCTGTTTACAAGCAAATTCATGTTAGCGCTTGTTGTTTGCGGCGTTGGCCATGAGGCCTCACTGGCCCTGACCTTGGCACTGGTTTTGCCTCGACATTTCGAGTAATTATCTAGTCATTCATTATGATCTGGGTAGCTGTTACCCAGGTCTACACAGCACAGTCGCTGCTATACTAACTGCTGTACTGGACATCCCTCATTACTGTGTGATTTGGGGGATTTTCTGAGTTCAGATATAATATAATAGATATGGTTCATTGTGTTCCCGTCATTTTTTTTCATTTATTTACGACCTCAGCGCCTTTCCATGCAACACGGTGTATTACTGCCCATTCTTGTGTTATCTGACGTGGACAATGACCAATAAGTAAGCGGAGATCGTTGTATGTCTCAACTTAAATAAATATAATTACTGAGCATGTTTATTGACCTTCATTAGGTAAACAAATAATCATCTAGCTTTAAGGCGGCCGCACACTAGGCCATTCGGCGCGCGATATACTGCGACATTCCGCCTCGGAAAATCGCGTCGATACCGCTGAATATCGTCCTTGTTCCGGCGGATTCGGCGCTGTCTGCTCGCAAGATTCCGCCCCGCCGACCTACAGCATGTCGCAACCTGTGCCTACAGCCTGTCACAAGGTAAATTAATGATGGCCATTTTTCGACGAAGATGTAAGTTTAGAACCACGAAACTTTTCCATAATAAATTTCACAGCGGCAAGAGCATGCTGTGCAAAATGTGCACCTCTGTCTTGCATAGATTCGCCATTGTAGCCTGATCAATTTTGTTGTCCGCGGCTCCGCGGCGTTCAGTCGCCGAAAAAAGCTCGTTCGAATCAGCTTTTTTCCGCCGGTCCGCAGATGGCCGGCCGACGACATTCGTCCGCGATTTTTGACGTTTCGGCTGACGCGAAGGCGGAATGTCGCTAAAGATGCGCGGAAAGTCGTAGCGATATCGCGACCTCCGTGCGCCGAATGGCCTAGTGAGCGGCCGCCTTTAGCTATGCATTTCAATATGAAACAAATTTACTTCAGGAAATCTTAAATTCATGGTCAGAGTGATTTTTACGCAAATAATACAGAATCACGTAAAGCCATTGATTCCGATTCCGATTCCATAATTTTCTAAAAATGATTGACTCCACCTGATTCTGATTCCACGCAGATGCCAATGAAATCGAATCTAATTCCGATTCCAGTACAAACGGAATCGATTCCGGAATCGGATCCGATTCCACTGGAATCAAGCAGGAGTCTGCGTCTGACAAACTCAACGTCAACATCACATACCTTAGAGGAAGGTGCTGCGCTTTTTGCCTTAAGAATATAAGCTAACACAAACGCCGTTTCACCATACGCTGCTGCCTCACGACGTGCCCACTATTCAGGGCAGCGAGGCGGCGTCATGGCATACCTGGCGGACACTTTCCGGGTGTGCTCGGATGTTGGCCGGGGGTGCCCCCCGCCCCACCCCGGAGTCGGCTGCCGGCTGTCGGCTGCCGGACCGGACCGACCGGGCGGACGGGCCGCGTGCCGGGGCCGTGTCGCGACCACGGCAGTGCGGTGACGCGCCGGCCGACCTTGGCCAGCCCGTCCCGTCTGCCGGCAGAGCCTGCCTGTCGACCTGGCCGGCTGCCGGCTGCTGGACAGTACCTACACAATACACACCGCCACACTGCCGGCAGACCGGGCCGGCTGACCGCTGCTGTCGCTGCCGCTGCTGCTACTACTGCTAAGTCCTTGGGTGCCGTTTAAAATGGTTCGCGGAATCGCCGTGAATTGAATGAAGATCACTTTACCTTTTGAACTTGGGAAACGAGCGTCACTTCCCAAAGCCGCATTCAGAATGGAACGCAGCAACTGACGATGTCGGTATGGGATAATTTAGTTTTACCGTCTGCATTATTTGTGTCATCTCACATAGCCGTCCACCGCAGCTATCAATCTCCGAGTCAAAGTAGCAAGGGTTACGGCAAGGCTACGTGTGAAGGGCAAATAAATATAGGTACTCGGACTTGATGCCTTCCTGGACTAATCATGGTGTCTGACACCATTGAGAACTTCAGTTCAGGCGCGTCGCGGTTTGTCGGCGCAGCACCTACGGTAAGGTTTTCCCGGTCCGGCACAGAATCCCGGCGCTGCGGTATGGCCTATCTCACGGAATCCAGTGTCTCACTGCGCCGCGGTCGGCGTCGATTGGATCTTCCCACGTCCGTGTGTGGTGCCGAACAAGCATACTGCATTAACGCGAGTGCGAGCGTCAATGTGAGCCAATTTAAAAGATCGCCTGCACATGTTGCGGCTTGAACACGCAGCCAGCCAGTCTGCCGGCCCTCCAGAAGATTTCAAAGCGTGCGGATTACTTGCTGCGGATTACTGGCTGGTGAGTCGCGCGCTCGGTCATCATCAGAGATGGAAAAATCGACCGAAACTTGCTACACGCTTTGAAATCTTCTGGATTCGTGCCAGGAGCGGATACAAGGGGGCGCCCCCCCCCCCCCCCCCCCCCCTGCGCCGAAGGCGCGGAAGGGCCTCGTAAACAGATCAATTTCCGGGCCGAAGGCGCGGAAATAGGCCCCTCTGACCAGTGATGGCGCCCCTCTGGCCAGTGACGACGTCCCTCTGGCCAGTGACGGCGCCCCTCCAACCAATGACGGCGCCCCTCCCGCCAGTGACGGCGCCCCTCCGTCTAATGACGTCGCCAATCTGGCCAGTGAAGGTGCCCCTCCGGCTAATGACGGTGCCCCTCTGGCCAGTGACAGCGCCCCTTCGACTAGTGACGGTGCCCATCTGGCCAGTAATGGCACTCCTCCGGCCAGTGACGGCACTCTTGCGGGCAGTGACGGCACCCCTGTGGCCAGTGACGACGCCCCTCCGGGCCGCGACGGTGCCTCTCCGGTCAATGACGGTGCCCCTCCAGACAATGACGGCACCCTTCCGGCCAGTGACGGCGCCCCTCCGGCCAGTGACGGCCGGAGGTGCGGCCCTCTCAGGCCTCGACAATCACCCTCTCAAACCAGCCTGGGGTCCTCCATGGCATGGCAAGGGTTCTGTCAGGCCTATAAATATATGAAGGGATCTTAAACCATCTAAGGGCCCCTCATGCCGAACGAGGGCCGACATGGGACCCGCTCAAGCCGACCAAGTTCTCATTCAGGCCGATCGAGGCCCTCTCAAGCCGACCGAGGACCGCTCAGGTTGACTGTGGTCCCATCAGGCTGACAAGTTCCCCTTCGGGGCGCCGGAGGATCCCCTAAACCTAACCGTGGGCCCCTCATGCCAACCAAAGGCCCGCAGACCGAACGTAAGAGCCAACATGCTGACAAAGGGCCGAGTAATGGCCCTGAAGCCGACCCTTCGTTAATTTCTGCGTACGCCACTGAGTGCCACTCATGGTAATGCAGATAGTAAGAAGTTCTTCAGTTTTTATAAGTTCAGTACAGTTTCCAAAAATATAGGTCCATTTAAGGTAGATGATGTGTTAGTTAGCAAGGACAGTGAAATGGTTGAAGTGCTTAATGATCAGTTTCAATCTGTCTTTACTATCGAGGACCAGAGTAGTATTGCAGCACTTCAGCCTGAGCTAGAGACAGAGGAGACTATAGGAGAGCTAGGTGGCATAAGTAGTGAACTTGTTCTAGAATATCTAAAGAAAGTAAGGCCTAACAAGGCAGAAGGACCTGATGAAATCCATGCTAGACTTTTAAGAGAATCTGAAAGGGAGTTGTCGGTTCCATTAGCCATAATATTTTCTAAATCAATCGCAGATAGTAAAATTCCACTTGATTGGAAAAGAGCAAATGTTGTTCCTATTCATAAAAAGGGAGATAGAAGTAAAGAGGAAAATTATAGACCGGTTAGTCTGACCTCATTAGTCTGCAAGGTGCTTGAATCAATCATCAAAGATAAGATTGTTGAATTCTTGGAGCAAAATGAACTCATCAAGGATACACAGCATGGCTTTAGGAAGGGCCGTTCTTGTTTAACTAATCTTCTGGAGTTTTTGGATGTTGCAACAGATAGCTTTGATCAGGGTAAACAGCTAGATGTAGCTTTTCTTGATTTCAGTAAAGCATTTGACAAAGTCCCCCATACAAGACTGGGGTTGCAACTTAAAATGCATGGGATCAGGGGCAAGATTCTGGATTGGATAGAAACGTGGCTTTCAGGACGCCAGCAAAGGGTTATATTGAATGGGTGCCAATCACAATGGAAGGAGGTTCTCAGTGGGGTTCCACAGGGCTCAGTCCTGGGCCCATTGCTTTTGATAATATTTGTGAATGCAATTGAGAACAGTATAGACAGCAAAGTCTTGAAATTTGCAGACGATCTAGAAGTTGTCAGGATTATTAGAGGAAAACATGATCAGGATGTTTTTCAATCAGATCTGGACAAGCTAGTTGAGTGGTCTGAAGCATGGCAGATGAAATTCAATTTGAGTAAATGTAAGATTATGCACGCTGGACGGGTTAGCAGTAAACATAGGTATGAAATAGGTGGGCAGAAAATGGAGCAGATTGAAAAGGAAAGAGAAAAGGAAAGGTGTCGTGGTAAACAATAGACTATCAGCGTCAGACCAGGTCGTAGAAGCTAGGAAAAAGGCACTTAGAATGCTAGGGGCCATTAACAAATGTTTCCTACAAGAGTGAAAAGGTAATAACAAAACTGTATTGTGCATACGTTAGACCACATTTGGAGTATTGTGTACAAGCCTGGTCTCCAACATATGAGAAAGATTGCTGGTTGTTAGAAAGAGTTCAAAAAAGGGCAACAAAAATGATTAATTGTCTTGGTAGTTTACCTTATGAAGATAGATTAAGGAAATTGGGTATGTTTTCACTTAGATATAGAAGGCTAAGAGGAGATCTAATTGAAGTCTTCAAATTTGTAAATAGTCAGCATTCTGGATATTTAAAGGGTATGTTTGAGTTCAATAGGGAAAATCGAGGTAGAGGTCATCAGCATAAACTCATTATGAAACAAAGTAGGACTAGGCTACGACAGTCATTTTTCAGTAGAAGGGTTGTAGGACATTGGAATATGCTACCAGGGGATGTCGCTGATGCAGTGAAACTTGCTCCTTCAAAATTAGATTAGATAAATACTTTACAGAGAAGGGATTAGTTCATAAATACTCGTGGGATTAGCCTTCTTTTATGCAGGTAGAGTAAGGTGATTTGAAGGGGCGAGACTGGTGGAGGGGGGGGGGGGGGGTGGGGTGGGGTGCAACCTCGGATGGGCCCAAGAGGCTCTTTGTTGCACTTTTCTTTTATGTCTTTATGTCTTTATGTCATGGAAGACAAGAAGAACAATAGTTGCAGTGATGCTATTCCTTCAATTGAGGTAGAATGAGTATATCACTCCGGACGTGGCAGGGGCTGCCCTAAATGACTTTCCCGCTAAACAAAAGTTGCATGCCAAGACGGGGAAGCTCCTGGACTTACGGTCTATCCTATTCCTCGTGCTGTCAGCTAAAGTTGAGCGCATATTTTTATTTGGTTCAAACCTTACGTCTGAATGTGTTTCTGGTGTTGGCGCTCCTTGCTAAGCAGAGCTGTTTGCATGGACCATATTCGATCGCGCAATATTTGCTCAAAGGTGGAATTTAAAGTCGAAAGTTTTACGTGTCACAAAGTACAAACCTTCGGCGCAGTCCTCCCCGCGCACTGACTTCATCTGACTCAGGGCTCTGTCACCGACGCAGGTCATCCCAGTTAAGGGTATCCCCACAAAGACGTGGCTACGATGCAATTTGGACGAGAGGCGCCTCTCCGTCCTTATTGTCTACCACTTCCATCAGACGCCGCTTGACCAGGTCTAAGTAGAAAGCATCGGTAAGGTATTCATGGTGGTTGACAGTGATGCTGACAGTGATCGAATAAATGTGTTTGACAATGGGTGCTTGGTCACTAGCCGGAGGGGCGCCGTCTCTGGCCGGAGGGGGGACTGTCACTGGCGGAAGGGGCGTCGTCACTGGCCGAAGGGGCATCGTCACTGGCCGAAGGGGCATCGTCACTGGCCGCAAGAGTGCCGTCACTGGCCGGAGGAGTGCCATCACTGGCCATATGGGCGCCGTCACTAGCCGAAGGGGCGCTGTCACTGGCCAGAGGGGCGCCGTCATTAGCCGGAGGTGCCACTGCTGTCAATCCAGCAGTGGCGTCGCCACAACCTTTTGAGTAGGGGCAGCCAGAGGTTTAGTGAGCTAGCCCCATAGGGCTAATGTTAAGATCCTGCGAACTGGGGGAGGGGCGAACTCCGGCCGGAGCGATCCTGGCGGGGCCCCTCTGGCCCTGCCAGGATCGCTCCTCCGGGGCCCCTCTGGTCCTCTAAATTATATTTTTGACTGAAACGTGTAAACTTAAAACATGAGCATCCATGGTTGGCCTAAATGGGAACAAAAATATTTGCATTTCTCTGAATTATTTTCATCAGAAACCATTCAGCGTCTTTGGGTCTGATAGACCCTATCTCGAAAAATCGTTGTGAATATCACAGAAACCTGATGTGCCCCGTATGATGTGTTTTTGCTTATCCTGACGTAATCATGGTTGTGTCACTATGTATATCCCCAATCCGTTAAACACGAATGTGAGAATGTAATGTAATCGTCGTACGAATGTAAGACGGGTTCTTAACATGGCAGCCCGACTGGCAGCAGACCAGAGCTGTCGGTGCTTCAGTCTGGTCTGGTTTGTGACTCATTTGGTATCACATTCACCGCCAATGATGTTAGACCATTCTCTAAATCTGAATCACCTCTGCAAACATGGTCGCAGACGCACAGTTTCCTACATGCTCGACACTGATTCGTCAAGGCAGCAATCGGGCCTCAATGTTAAATTATGTGAATGTTTCTCCACAGTGGAGATAACAATCGGTCTCCAATCAGAACAGGAGGCCTAAGTGGATACCGCGGTGCTCGGCGATCAAAAAACGTCCGGACAATGGGCCCGGCGGGAATTTTTGCGCGGCGTTTATTACTGCCGGCTGTTGGGCCGCTCCAGTAATCTGTTCCTCACGTCTACGCGTTCACCGGTCAGTCGGCCGTCCACCGTCCAATTCAACCGGCCACGTCCACCTCAGAGCATACATCGCCTTAGACTGGCCTCGCCGCCGCCACAGTGCACCATTTATCCGCGTATTGATCCCAGACAGAATCCCCGATCCATCGATATAATTCAATTATGGATTGAAACGGATCTCCAACAAAATGTCACAGTTGATGTGAGATCTCAATGGATGTTGCGATTGACATTTGAAACATCAAATCTGACAAATTCCATTTAAAATATAAGCAATGAATGGCGAATGATACATAAAAATACTTAGATGCTGAGAACCAAATTGATCCCTTAGTTTCTGAATTATATCACAGATCTCAGAGGATCTTGCAGCAGCAGAATGCAGATTATGAGGATCTGATACGGGGATCGTGTTGGGGATCTGCGCACCACTACCAGCCAGCCTCGGAGGGGCGTTCCTCGGTGTTCCAGCCAGCCTCGGATGGTCGTTCCTCGGTGTTCCAGCGAGTCTCGGAGGGGCGTTCCTCGGTGTTCCAGCGAGTCTGGGGGGGGGGGCGTTCCTCGGTGTTCCAGCCAGCCTCGGAGGAACGTTCCTCGGTGTTCCAGCGAGTCTCTGAGTGGCGTTCCTCGATGTTCCAGCGAGTCTGGGGGGGGGGGGGCGCGTTCATCGGTGTTGCAGCGAGTCTCTGAGTGGCGTTCCTTAGTGTTCCAGCGAGTCTCTGAGTGGCGTTTCTCGGTGTTCCAGCGTGTCTCGGAGGGGCGTTCCTCTGTGTTCCAGCGTGTTTCGGAGGGGCGTTCCTCGGTGTTCTAGTGAGTGTCTGAGTGGCGTTCCTCGGTGTTCCAGCCAGCCTCGGAGGAACGTTCCTCGGTGTTCCAGCGAGTGTCTGAGTGGCGTTCCTCGGTGTTCCAGCCAGCCTCGGAGGGGCGTTCCTCGGTGTTCCAGCGAGTCTCGGAGGAACGTTCCTCGGTGTTCCAGCGAGTCTCGGAGGGGCGTTCCTCGGTGTTCCAGCGAGTCTCTGAGTGGCGTTCCTCGGTGTTCCAGCGTGTCTCGGAGGGGCGTTCCTCGGTGTTCCAGCCTGGCCGGTGGTTACAGCCGGTGGCACTGAGTCACCACTCTGTCCAGGTGGCTGCAGGTACAGGTGGCTGCAGACAACCGTCCATGTGGCTGCAGGTACAGGTGGCTGCAGACAACCGTCCAGGTGGCTGCAGGTACAGGTGGCTGCTGACAACCACGCTGTAGGAACAACGCCAACTATCCTCCTGGCTGTCATGCTTGTTCATTGATTTGGAACTGTGAGAAGGGTATCGTGTATGTTTCCAAATTTGTCTAGCGTGCGTTGTTAAATGTTTCAATCCCCAAAAGACTCATATTTTACATGCTAAGCTCGCTGGCACCAATGGACAGCCTATGTGCATGAATGGCATGCTCTTGTTAATTTCCGTTATAGCATAGTATTATTTTTCTTATCATTTTACAATGAAATCATGTAACTTATCATTGATTTAATCCTTAAATTCACTTAAAGTTTGTAAAATGCTACAATTTAACTGGCAGGTAAACAGTGTACGCATGCACGGATCCCAGAAACAGGTCTCAGATCCAAGAAGATGTCTCTACAAAATCCAATCACGAATCGAGGATCCTACCAGATTTCACAACAAAATACATAAGTGGATGCTGGATCCCAATGAATCCCAAGATGAAATGTAGCCACGGACCTCGAATCGCACAGGATTCCGTGATATCACTGGCGGATCTATGGTTCGAGAATGGGGGGGGCTAAAATTTCGTTCCGCTTCATCAGCGAAAAGTTGTTGACCGGGGGGGAGGGGGTGGAGTCGGGTCGTCAGCGCAAAGTCGTTGAGAGGGGGTGGGAGGGGGGGGACATTTATCGACCGGGGAGCAATTTTTTATCTTCCTAATTATCACTTCTTACAGCCAATGCAGAAACACGCGGGGCGGGGGACATCCTTGTATTGAATGCTCGCCATGTTCCTGTGGGGGGCATTTGCCTCTAATGCCGCCGCCCCTGGATCCGCCAGTGGTAAAAACCAGACAAACCCAATTTTACCTCTTCTGTCGCTTTCAAACATTTTTGTAGCTGAGTTCATGCTGAGTCTGATCTTGACTAGTTGGAAATGCAACAAAAAAAATGTGAGACCTCTACTGCTACTCATAGCACCCATAAAATGCACCGGGACAGATACCAAGCATGGTGCAAAATGGGGTCAGATTTAAAATTGGTAGCTGAAATTACTTGAGTCTGGATATGACCTGAGGCCAAAGTAGCCATCCCAAGCTCTAGTAATTTAAAATGCCAATGACAATGAAAAATATTAACTTTACCTACACATTCACAAAATGTGAATTTTATTTGGCCACATGTGTACAGGGAAAAGGAAAACAACGATACCAAGTCCCAGTCACAATTCCTCAAATACTGTCGAAATGCGTTCCACGCACGCTATTCAGCGTGCACGCACCCTATTCAGCACTATAAACTAGTTGGCGCCAAAACGCGACGTTTTTTAAGGGATTGTACGGGGTTTTCCAAAAATAATTGAGTTACATAGTAAAACTTACTTATAAAGGTGGTAGAAGTCACACGGTAACCGAAGTAGTCACATTTTATGGAAATTGCCTCTTCTGCACGTAAGGACATTTCATAGTGCGCAGTGATCCCACCGCGTACTTTCAGCAGTACTAGCTGAGGCAGAGCCAGTCATCTCTTTTATGTTAATGAAAACACCTCATTTATGGCATATTTCCGGTTAAAATAAGCAATATATGATAAAATAAACTAGTTTTTCCAAAGACAGCAGCAGTTACCATAGTTTTTCCCATAAAATTCGATATTTTTCATGAATTTTCATGCCAAAAAATTAATACGCCACCACCAAATTCTCAACGCTAAACGCCACAACAAGAAGCCCACAAAAACACAAAACCCGAGCGAACAGTATGTAGTAATACAGAGTCCCGTAAGAATTGAATTTAATAATCTTGTTGTGATCCAGTGTAGGAATTGCAGATAATTCGAAGCTCTCAAATTGATGAAAAACGAAAAATGGCATGGCATTATTTGCCCGGCTTAGAGCGTCTTTAATTTAGTAACTCCTACAATCGTCATCCAGATGGTAAAGAGCGCAAGAATTAACACGTATGCCAAGGTGGTTTACATCAAGGCGATATGTTTACATAGCAATTTCACACAATTTCACAATTTCAGGCTTACCTTGATGTAAAGGTAAGCTTAATTCAATTCATTTATATTGATATGGGGTGGCCGTTCGGGAGAAGAGTCCTGGGGCGGAATTGACCTCCATCTTGGATTTTTCTCTTCACGGTCATGTCACCTTTTTATGGGAACGTGCTATAGTAAACAGTAAATATATTATCTTGCGGCAGCTTGCTTCTGAGTTCGTTCCGCTATTTTGTCTCAGCCGCGCAGATTACTGAACCATCGAATGTGATGCAGATTCTAAGATAAGACAGTGATGGACAGTAATGCCGATCAAGTTCACTGAAAAAATACATTGCTACCCTAGTTAGTTTTCGGGTTGTGGTCATATTTTGAACAGCCATTTACTAATGGTAAACTAGCTTACTAATACAAAAATAGGTAAAATACTAATACAAAACTAAACCGATACTAAGCATTACAAATTTACCATGGTAATACTATGGTAGTGATTTTTCATCATACCACCCTGATACTAAAGTGCAACTAACACGAAACGAGGCCGCTACTAAGCTTAGTAACTTCCTAGTGACATAAACTAATGATTTACCACAGTAGAACCAACTTTTTACACTGAAGTGACTAACATCTTACTATAGGCTAGTATCATGCACTGCCTATTTAACAGCCAATTACTATGCCGTTGCTAAATACCGTTACGAATCATCTAGCAGGGTGTTACTAGTTTGATACTAGTGTGTTACCAAGGACTTTTCGACAATATTGCCCTTTATAACGCGGTGACTAACATCGTACTATAGGCAGTATTCCTGTACTACCTATTTAACAGTCAGTGACTATGCCGTTGCTGCATACCGTTACAAATCGTATATCAGGGTGTTACTAGTTCGGTACTAGTGTGATACAAAGGTTTTTTCGACCATGTTGCCGGTGCTGTGTCGCTTCACCATGCCCGCCATCCACACAAGCAGGGGATAAGAGTAAAGTTCCGCCCGGGCGGAATCTCGCGAGACAGCGACAGACACGATATACAATATATTGCACAGACACAATATATTGAATGACAGCTTGTTTCTCAAGACACAACCGTACTGGCGCTGACCTCGACGTATTGTGGGCGCCTTATCAGCAAGACTGTCTTCTTAAAGGCGCTATACCCATCGGGACAATTGTGTGTTCGACAATGAAGTTGTAGCTATACTCAACTAGTCTCAGGAAAGAGTGCGTGGTGCACAGCGGACCTCATCTTCCCCTTCCCCAAGATCCTCAGAGGACTCATCAGCGCAGCTTCTGCAAGCACAAACAAATCGTTCCAGGTAAACACCACAGCTGAAAACGTCTTTTTACACGGTTCCTTGTACCTTATGATGCTTTAAATTATGCTTCGAATCTATATGTATAATTAGTTTATCAATTCTAATTTGTATTGATAATTTCCCATTTTGGTACATAAATTTCAATTACATTAAATAAATTAATATTTTAATAAATATATTATATAAATATTATACTTAAGTGTAGTAATTGATAACATTATAATATATTATTTAAGATATTTGAATAAAGTACTTCAAATTAAATTGATTGATAATTATATAGCTCATTAACTACATAATTATACATACATATTTGTAATGCACAAATTAATTGAATAAATTCAATAAATATAATATTATTACATTAAATTTTAATAATGGCTTAAAGTGCAATTTTTATTTCTAAATTGCATTTATCTTTATCAAATTGTTAAATTATTTGTATTTGTATTTCAAATAAATGACTCAAATGTCCCTTCACGTACGCCCGCTTAGAGCTTTAAATTGTTTTGTTTCCTCAGTCGGTAGGTACTTGCCCATTATTTTTCCCAACGCCTGACTTCAGCCGCAGCGACAACCGACACGGTGACCAATGCTTCACAAGTCACAACACTAACTTCACCTTCTCACCAACGCTTCACTTCCTATCCCGTGCAGTGGGATTCTGTGTTGCTGCTGTGAGTGGCACAGTTGCCAGGGTGCGTGCGTAACCCCGGAGTGTGCAACTTGTGTACACTCGCAGGATGAAGCTTTGGGTATCAGCATAAGATCAGTGACGCGCATGACGGCCATCCGAGTCCACATCCACATCATGGCTTCAGACGATCCACAGACTATGAACCGGGAGATCAAGGGCGGATCCAGAATGGGTGGTTTGGGTCAGTTGGGGGGGATAAATCCCCAAAAGTCACACACAATTCTGAGAACTCGTCGGATTTCGCTTTCTTGTGCATCGACGACTGATTTAGAACAAACTTTCCTTAGTAAAAGTTGCTTAGATTTTATATTAGCTCAGGAAATGTGTCAAATTTGCACCGATTTCAGGTGGTTTGGGGGGCATGGCCCCATGCCCCCCCCCCCCCCCCCCTCTGGATCCGCCCATGAGGGAGATGCACAGACTATGAACATGGAGATCCACAGACTATGGACAGGGAGATCCACAGACTATGGACATTGGACAGGGACTGCGACCCGCTGTCGACTGCGTGTCGCAACATACCGGGAGCGGGCCGGACGGCCGAGCTGACGAGGGGCGACCTCTAATCACCGACATTATGCAACACAATTAGCTGATGGATATCGCTGTCAATCGCTGGGCCGGTCCGGTCAGAGACGGAGGTCTGGTAGGCCGGTCAGAGACGGAGGTCTGGTATGTCGGGAGCTGACCGCCAGGCCGGTCAGAGACGGAGGTCTGGTAGGCGTCCGGTCGGGACGGAGGTCTGGTAGGCCGGTCAGAGGCGGAGGTCTGGTATGTCGGGAGCGCCGGTCAGAGACGGAGGTCTGGTATGTCGGGAGTTGACGGCTCAGGCCGGTCAGAGACGGAGGTCTGGTATGTCGGAGACGGAGGTCTGGTATGTCGGGAGTTGACGGCTCAGGCCGGTCAGAGACGGAGGTCTGGTATGTCGGGAGCTGACGGCCCGGCCGGTCAGAGACGGAGGTCTGGTATGTCGGGAGCGCCGGTCAGAGACGGAGGTCTGGTATGTCGGGAGCTGACGGCTCAGGCCGGTCAGAGACGGAGGTCTGGTATGTCGGGAGCGCCGGTCAGAGGCGGAGGTCTGGTATGTCGGGAGCTGACGGCTCAGGCCGGTCAGAGACGGAGGTCTGGTATGTCGGGAGCGCCGGTCAGAGACGGAGGTCTGGTATGTCGGGAGCTGACGCCTCAGGCCGGTCAGAGACGGAGGGCTGGTATGTCGGGAGCTGACGGATCAGGCCGGTCAGAGACGGAGGTCTGGTATGTCGGGAGCGCCGGTCAGAGACGGAGGTCTGGTATGTCGGGAGCTGACGGCTCAGGCCGGTCAGAGACGGAGGTCTGGTATGTCGGGAGCTGACGGCTCAGCCCGGTCAGAGACGGAGGTCTGGTATGTCGGGAGCGCCGGTCAGAGACGGAGGTCTGGTATGTCGGGAGCTGACGGCTCAGGCCGGTCAGAGACGGAGGTCTGGTATGTCGGGAGCTGACGGCTCAGGCCGGTCAGAGACGGAGGTCTGGTATGTCGGGAGCGCCGGTCAGAGACGGAGGTCTGCTATGTCGGGAGCGCCGGTCAGAGACGAGGACTGGTATGTCGGCAGCTGACGGTTCAGGCCGGTCAGAGACGGAGGTCTGGTAGGCCGGTCAGAGGCGGAGGTCTGGTATGTCGGGAGCGCCGTCAGAGACGGAGGTCTGGTATGTCGGAGCTGACCGCCAGGCGGTCGGAGACGGAGGTCTGGTATGTCGGGAGCGCCGGTCAGAGACGGAGGTCTGGTATGTCGGGAGCTGACGGCTCAGGCCGGTCGGAGACGGAGGTCTGGTATGTCGGGAGCGCCGGTCAGAGACGGAGGTCTGGTATGTCGGGAGCGCTAGTCAGAGACGGAGGTCTGGTATGTCGGGAGCTGACTGCTCAGGCCGGTCAGAGACGGAGGTCTGGTATGTCGGGAGCTGACGGCTCAGGCCGGTCAGAGACGAGGTCTGTATGTCGGGAGCTGACGGCTCAGGCCGGTCAGAGACGGAGGTCTGGTATGTCGTGAGCTGACGGCTCAGGCCGGTCAGAGACGGAGGTCTGGTATGTCGGGAGCGCTGGTCAGAGACGGAGGTCTGGTATGTCGGGAGCTGACGGCTCAGGCGGTCAGAGACGGAGGTCTGGTATGTCGGGAGCTGACGGCTCAGGCCGGTCAGAGACGGAGGTCTGGTATGTCGGGAGCTGACGGCTCAGGCCGGTCGGAGACGGAGGTCTGGTATGTCGGGAGCTGACCGCCAGACCGGTCAGAGACGGAGGTCTGGTATGTCGGGAGCTGACGGCTCAGGCCGGTCAGAGACGGAGGTCTGGTATGTCGGGAGCTGACCGCCCGGCCGGTCAGAGACGGAGGTCTGGTATGTCGGGAGCGCTGGTCAGAGACGGAGGTCTGGTATGTCGGGAACTGACTGCTCAGGCCGGTCAGAGACGGAGGTCTGGTATGTCGGGAGCTGACGGCTCAGGCCGGTCAGAGACGGAGGTCTGGTATGTCGGGAGCTGACGGCGCAGGCCGGTCAGAGACGGAGGTCTGGTATGTCGGGAGCTGACCGCTCAGGCCGGTCAGAGACGGAGGTCTGGTATGTCGGGAGCGCCGGTCAGAGACGGGGGTCTGGTATGTCGGGAGCTGACGGCTCAGGCAGGTCAGAGACGGAGGTCTGGTATGTCTGGAGCTGACCGCCCGGCCCGTCAGAGACGGAGGTCTGGTATGTCGGGAGCGCCGGTCGGAGACGGAGGTCTGGTATGTCGGGAGCTGACGGCTCAGGCCGGTCAGAGACGAAGGTCTGGTATGTCTGGAGCTGACGGCTCAGGCCGGTCAGAGACGGAGGTCTGGTATGTCGGGAGCTGACGGCTCAGGCCGGTCGGAGACGGAGGTCTGGTATGTCGGGAGCTGACGGCTCAGGCCGGTCAGAGACGGAGGTCTGGTATGTCGGGAGCTGACCGCTCAGGCCGGTCAGAGACGGAGGTCTGGTATGTCGGGAGCGCCGGTCAGAGACGGGGGTCTGGTATGTCGGGAGCTGACGGCTCAGGCAGGTCAGAGACGGAGGTCTGGTATGTCTGGAGCTGACCGCCCGGCCCGTCAGAGACGGAGGTCTGGTATGTCGGGAGCGCCGGTCGGAGACGGAGGTCTGGTATGTCGGGAGCTGACCGCCAGGCCGGTCAGAGACGGAGGTCTGGTATGTCGGGAGCTGACAGCTCAGGCCGGTCAGAGACGGAGGTCTGGTATGTCGGGAGCTGACGGCCCGGCCGGTCAGAGACGGAGGTCTGGTATGTCGGGAGCTGACCGGTCCGGGACAGCTCCAGCCAGTCCGACGCAGAGCTGCAGCATCACTGGCCCATCCGGCACGGCCACAAAACAAAGTCTGGAGGCCAGCAACTCGGACAAAACTCGAGAACTCATCAGACTTCGCTTCATTGTGTACTAGAAGCCGATTTAAAACCTCTTCGCAGCCAAATATGCTTAGACTTCTCTTTAATAAAGAAATGTGTCCGTTCCTGGAAGGATACTGAATTCCTTAGTAGCCAACATTGTCATAGGCGTGGGAACGTTTTGAAAAGTGGGGGGAGCAGCCTCAGTGGCGGATCTAGGTTTCAAGATTTGTTTTGGGGAGGGGAAATTTCGCTCCGTTTCGTCAGCGCAAAGTTGTCGACCGCGGGAGGAAGGGGGGGTTGGCGTCGGGTCGCCAGCACGAAAGAGAAGAGTCGTTGACTGACGGGGGTGGAGTATATGACTTCCCGGAACAAAAATCGCAATCTCCCAGAATAATTAGGGGTGGGGGGGGGGCAAAAACATACGTTTGCCTACCGATTTTTTTTTTGGGGGGGGGGGGCAATTGCCTGATTTTCCCTTACGTAGATCCGCCACTGGCCAGCCGTAAGATTATTTCCACTTTAGAAATGGTGATAAGTTATTTTTGGGGACCTCACACTTCATCTCCGGCCACGCAGCTCAGTTGGTAGAACGTCGGGCTGGAAATTCGTCCACCCTGTCAAGGTGGGTTCGAGTCGCTGCTGCGCTAGATATTCGCTCCTGACCGGGATGACCTGCGGTCGGTGGCAGCGGCGCAAACAGGTCAGAAGATGAAATCAGGAGCTGGGCGGACCGTGTTCCAACTTCGAGCACATTAAACATTCGCCACTAAATTCTGCCGTTGAAAAATGGAAGTACGTCATCGGGTGGTAGGGGTCAGGGTCCACGCAACAAGCTCTGCTTAGCATAGGGTTGTGATCCCAGAAATCCATCCATTCAAATATTCGGACTAAATTTATTTAAAAAATATCCGGCTAAGGGGTTGACGAGTATCAAAAATAGGTAATGGCAATTTAGGGTTGTGAATTCAGTGTTTTTGACAACTGTTAACCCGCGCTCCGCTGGGGTCTTCAGCCGAACGTATGGGGGTCAGATTCTGCCCCATTCGTTTTCTTCCGAACTAATCATCGCAGCGAGACGCGCAAGGCGGCAATTGAAAGTTCGCGATAAGACGCATCTAAAACATACGCGAAATTGGCAAATTAATCATACAAATTAATCATACAGTCATAAGTGAATTAAATATGACCAATTTGTTTGAAATTAGACTTGGGTGTTTTTTACGCTTGGTCCTCAAATATGTAATCCATTATTTTAATACTTTTGA
>JAXIVJ010019026.1:17500-21138 GCA_036785665.1 Chirona hameri | reverse complement strand
TGTGGTTGCAGATATATGAGCTTCTAAAAAGCGTCGCCACGGTTCGGGTCGGGTCGGGTCGGACCGGGCGGGCCGCTCATATTCAGATTTTCCCATATACCTCAGATTCCCTTTGATCCTCCCGACTGCCGGTCCTCCTATCCTTTGTCACGCCCACGTTACTCCGGGTCTGGTGGTCGCTGGCCACCGGGCATGTAGTGACCCTCGAGCTGCCCCCCGGGAGTGGTGGCCGTCTGCATGGTGTGGGCTCTCCCTCGCAGCTTCGCGCTCCGGGGAAGGGCCTGTCGGCGTCCATTCTGACCCACTTTACCCCCTCTCCTTCATCCCATGGCTGCGCAATGGTCCAAGTAGACCGAAGCGGCCTTATCCTAACCAAACCAAACAAAAACCATATACCACGGAAGGACGAGCGAGCGCGAAGCGCTCGCTCGTAATGACCCTCATGCGCGCACCAGTCAAACCAGTTATTTTATTGATACATCTCAGCTCCAGCACTACGGGCCCGTTGGACCGGAGCCGGCCAGCCGCCCCCCGACTACGAGCGTGTCGTATCAAGCTGCCCGCTCCGGCATGAGCGGGACCGGACCCGGATCACGGGCACACGTCAACGGTGGGCCCGGCGAGCCGGACGGGGCGGGCCGATCGAGGCGCGGTGATGTGACCGCTGACCCACCGCCGCGGCGATCGGCGAGCCGTGACACCGACTCGCGCCCAGATTACGCCGAGCGGCCGGCGCCGCCGCCACCTGAGCGCGTCTGTGACGCTGGAGAGAGCATCTCCGTGTAGAGCGGCGCCCCGGACCGAGGAGGCCGCGGGGAGCCCGTCCTCACGTGTCTGGCGGAGTACCAAGGAGGACAACGGGGCGGTCTGCGGGACCACAGGAGCCGTGGCAGCCCTGTATCCGGGCCGGCTACGATCGACAGCTGATCACGGTGCCGCTCTGTACTGACTCCCGACTCCTCGCCCGGTGCAGCTGAGCAGCATATACCGGTGCTGGTCACGCCTCGCCAGGACGCTCCGGCGGCACCACGGCCGGATCAGCCGGGCGCGGCCCGTGTCGGCTTCCCTCGTGCAGCCCGGGCGGCTCAGCCAAGGCTATAGAACAACAGGATTTCTCGGTCCTACGTCACCAATTCCTCACTAGATTCTAGGTTTATACCACATGTTTTTAGTATACTCCCCAGTGCATCAAAATGTATCAATTATATTCTTACAAAACAGACAAATGCTGGCGTATTGAATTCTAAGGACGTGAAATATTAACAGAACTAAATTTACATTTGATTTTAATTGTACAAAAATAGTGAGGCAGACAATGAATATTTCAAACATTATAGTTCATACTAAGAAATCAACCATGTTTACCAGTTGTTGGATTGGTTGAGTCGCGGTGGTTGCCATGGTAACAAAAGCCTGCATGACACACTCCGCTTCCGCGGGTGCGCTGATTGGCGGTATTAACACACCGTCAATAAAGGCGAAATCTGACGCTTATTACGGTCAGATAAGCTGAAAGCGACCCCTATTGGAAGGCGTGCAGGGTTCCATAAAACAATTTGTTGGGCAAAAATTGGACTCAATTTTGCCAAAAACGACCCCAGATATGAATAGGCAAGGCCCTTTGGCATCATATTTATGTATCATCTGCTAAATGAACTATTTTAGAAATGCTTGAAATCGCAACCGAATACCACCTATTTTCCCATAGGCCACCATGCTAAGGCCGGCTCGCTGTAGAATTGGTGACGTCACGCTCAAGTGTTGTCAGGCAAATTGACTGGGCTGGCTCAGCCCAGGGTAATAGAACAACGGATAGAACAGTAAGAAATTTAACAGCCCAAATGAATTAGACAAGATATAATTTTTATCGTAATTGTTTTGTCTATTATAAATTAAAGGTATTGTTTGCTAACAATAACTTCTATTTCCATAGATTACATCTTTATTTATTGAATTAAACTCCAGCAAATTTACGAAGTAGTAGTCATCGTAGTGTATTTGCAGTACATGTAGTAGCATTTGGAATCGATCATATTAAATTCTACTACGAAGTAGTAGTCGAAGTACTGTAGTAGCATTTGGAAGCGATCAGCGGTCGTTCCGACATTTTTAACCCCCAAGCCCATTTAACCCCTTTACACCCGGAATATCGAAAAATGATCAATAAAAAACGTTGTAGCTAAGACTTGTAGCTATCTGTTCCAGAAGTCGGATTTTAAATATATACCATAGGTTACGAGCCAGTCTCGTCCGAAAATCATCGATTTAACATGGGAACCCTATGGTGTAGTAGGTTTTTAACGCCCAAACGCCCGAGTGCTGCCAAATGTTACTAGGTGGGGCTATCTCAGCCAGCGTCAGACACGTCCGGCGTCCGCCGGCGGACCAGCGCCGGATGCTACGTCACAACGCAGAACAGCAGCGAGCCGGGGTCTGAAAGTGGAACTGCTGCACGTACTACCAAAACTGCCAGACATTAGGGCCGCCCTCTATCAACGACATCCTGATGTGGTTTGCTTCACAGAAACAAACTTGAAGTCGTCAACTCCCGTCCGGTTTCTGTCTATCATGGTTACAATGTTTTAGACGTGACCGTGTGGCTGGGAAGGAAGAAATCTGGCGTGGAGTTCTTGTGTATGTGAAGGACCACATCTTAACCGAAGTTGTACAGATAAAATCGTTACCAGACTCCGAGTCCAACACGGAGTTACTATGGCTCAAAATAAAAATCGACAAGAAGAAAGCTGCCCTTCTATGCTGCATATACCGTCTACCGTCAACCAAACCATCGACAGGCACATGCAGACTTCAATGACATCGAAGATCAGGTACAGGACATCATCGCATCGTACCCTTCCAGCGGATTATTCTCGCGGGAGACCTCAATGCTGACTCTGGTACAAACCCCGCGGGCACCATTCTCGGTTGTATGAACTTGAGAACTATCCCTGAAATGTGTTGTACGTGAGCCGACTTTCTATCGTGGTGACACCCGCTCTGTGCTGGACGTATTCTTACTGTCTTATACCATGTGCACAGCCAATACCTTCTAAAGTTAACATCGAACGCAGCGATCACACGTGCCATCACCTGTCCTGTATGGATATAAGAATTCCTAAGGCGAAAGCCAAGGCGTCATATAGAACAGCACGCAACTGGCGCACGTTTGACAGCGAAGCTTTCCTTACTGGTGTCGCGAACGTTGACTGGAGCTCGACAGTTACCGTAATATGTCGTGTGAACAGCAATGGCATGCGTTCTCAACCACGATGTATGTTAGATGCACATGCTCCAGTGAGGCGATTTCGCGTGCTCAACCCCAGCCACTCTCCGGTCTCTGATGACACAATTGACCTCATGAATCAAAGGCGATGTGCTAGACTAAATAATGACCCTGCCTATCACGATTTATATGTTCAAACTAAGCGGGCCAATAGAAAGGATTGTAGGGACTCTATTTCTCACCGTGTAAAAAGTTCGCATCCTTCCGTTCTTTTTCCGGCAATTACGGCCCGTCATTGGACCAAAACGTGGAAAGTCTGTCTAGCCCGTCAGCGTGATTGTAGCGGGGTACATCTTCTCAGCATGTTCCAATGCACCGGGCCTGACTCCTCTGACAAAACATTCCGAGCCGGCCG